>JAQGAR010000557.1:0-13910 GCA_034697865.1 Oribatida sp.
ATCCCTGAGAAAACCCTTCAAATTATAATAACTTATATCGAAGTCAAATAAATTACATTTTTCCTCTTTTTTTGAGCTCAATTACAATTCGTCAAAATCATCAAAAAATTGGTTAAAAATGTGAGGAGAAGTCGAGTTAAAGTGACTTAAGTAGTGATAAGAAAAAAGTTATGCAATTTTTCAATAAATCATAAAAAGAAAATATAATGCAATGCGAGTGAAAAGTAAAAACTAAGGCAAAGACTTACTGTAATTCAATAGCGCGTAAACATAAAAACATAATTTTGGTTCAGAAGTGAAGGCGAAGGCCGTGAGAGCCGACAGACACTCAAAGCCTTTACATAGCCATAAGTCATAAAAATCGAAGGGAAAAGTAGCGAAGGGGTGGCACATACACTGTATCGGTGTTTAGTCTGGCTTAGAGTTAGGAGAATGCACTCGACTGTCCCGTTAACCCTATCGAACCAAAATACTTCCGTAAACACAATGGAATGGCATTGAAGGCGAGCAGTGGTACATATTTTGATGTCCCCTCTATATTACTGCGAACCCCTTCTCTCAACTCTCAATGCCAGTGCTGTTGGGACCGATTACCACTTAGTTGTTAGTGTACACTTGACTACACGTCTTGCATACGGTATACCGTATACACAACTCACAACTCAGTATCAGACCAAATAATCCAAACCCAGCCCTGTCTGGAAGGACAGGAAAATGAGGAAAAGGGGTGAGAAAAGTCCAATACAGCCAATACTCAGACAATCTATTATTATTATCAACACTTAAGCGATAATATTCTTAGCTCAGGGCAAATATTGTCTGGAAAAGTAAGAAAAACAAATTATAGCCAAAAGTTGTACTCAGACTTCGGCCGATAAATAATACCATACTTTCTATTATAATATTTGATGTAAGGTCTGCTCTTTTGGTTTCTTCTAAAAATATTTCATAATATCTTTGATAAAATCGATTCACATCTCATAAAAGATTTAAGTCTATCGATAATTAGGTAATAAATCTTTAAAATTATGAGCAATTTATCAAATGTTATATCGAAAGACCAGGTATTTAGTCAATGATTTTAAAAGGGAAACTTAGCTTTAAATTCAGATACCCAGAAGAAAAGGTTTTCTCAACAGTTGTCTGACTTTTCATTTTTGATGAAATGAGTTTTAATTTGATTTCAAAAATTCCAATCATTAAATAATATCAAAAATCATAACCGATTGCTATACTTAAGCTGTTATTTAGATTCCAATCTAAGTAAGCAAGGTTTTTGAATTATAAGCATTTTTTAGTGTTTACTGCAGTCAAACATTTTTCGTTTGAATTCTTAACGTTTTCGTGAAAAACGGGTGGGTTTTGTCAGACGACTCAGGATTTTCACTCAAAGTAATACTGTTTTTATGCCAAAAGGTTTTCGAAGAAAAGAGTAAAAAAAAGAGAGGAGAGAGTAGTAAAGCATTAAAAACCAATGCCTGTGCTTATCGGTTGAGTCCTTGGCCTTAAGAAAACACGTGAACGGGTTTTTGAACGCAAATAAAGTATTTGAAGGCTGGAAAACACCCTTTGACTACAACCAGACATATGAGACAGGCTTTGAGGAGTAGCTCAGCATTTATTCGAATGGGGTTAAGGTTTTCATCTGAATTGACTACAAAAATGTGTTAGTATTATAAATGCGAATGAGTTTTGAAATCAGTGCCAAATATAGTAACACAACATAACTAACAAACACTTTTCCACATTTGTTTGCAATACTATTCACTGTTTGCGTGTTTTTGGATGCGTTTCGCGTTTTATTAAATCAAACATTAATTTAAATTACAGTAAAGAATCCCTAAATCCTGATCAACCTTAAAAACAACTCACAAACTAACCTTGAATTAAAATTTAGTAAACAGCTCTCTCTCTCTCTCTCTCTCTCTCTCTCTCTCTCTCTCATTTTTCACATCTCACCCAAATGACTGACTATTCAATTAAAGCCATGAAATCTGGCATTCTTTTTAATGATTAATAATTTCAATTAAAATATCTTTTAAAGCGTCTATTCTAATGCAAAATTTGTATTATTTTCTCAAATTTTATATTAATTCACTCATTCAAAGTATAATTTTTCTCTTTTGTAGAATATCACCGACAAATGTGGAGAGAGAGAGAGAGAGAGAGAGAGAGAGAGAGAGAGAGAGAGAGAGAGAGAGAGAGAGAGAGAGACAAATGGAGACAAAAATTCATTAGAGCCCGAAGTCGGTGACGAAGAGAAGACAGAGTATTGTTGGACTCATTTCAGTGTTTTATTGAAAGGATGCGATTTGAGGGAGAATTTGATAAAATGAGAAAAATAGAGATACAGACAATCGGCAGAAGTAGAGGCAAAGAGAGATTGAAGGGAATTAAGAGGAAATTATGCTAATTATTTTGCCTCCACTACTGATATAATGAAAGTTTACGCAATAAAAGTTTGGCTTAAATTTTAGAGTTACTCAGATTTAGGCTCAGATTTTTTGATGAGAACTGAATCATTGATGAGCACAGCACTGAACATATATTGCAGAAGTGTGGGTTCGGGGGGAATGAGTCAGGGAGTGAATAGAGGGGGTATTCACTGTAATGTAATAGGAATACCTATTTGCCAAATATGTAAAGCAGTTCCAGAGATTATAAACTGAAAAATCTGATCGAATGGAGAGAAATATCGTTTTGTGAGCTCTGGAAACAGAGTCAACGAAATTAATTTTTTCGACTTAAAAGTTATTAGAAATTACACACAAATCGTATGCTATATATATAGTGAGCGCCAGAAGTATGTAAAACAGTATTTTATGGATTATTGGCTGAAAAACACCATTTATTTCATACTTTGAGTCAGAATTTTAATGAAGACTTTAAGAGTGGATGAAAACAGAGACCAAAGAGAATCGAACCGTTGGCCCAGAGTTTGATAAATGTCTTGCAATTTATCTTTTCTTATGATTAATTCGTACGAAAAGCGAATATTTGAATAATTAACTAATTTTTCAAATATGAAAAGCAAAGCCTTTCGCAGCAAAACGTTTGGAACCCAATTATAATTCGAGTTATATATTAGAGAAATCACTGGATTTGCCTTAAGGTGAATGTGAGCTTTGGTTTGATATCATGGAAATTATTAACACTACAAATGCACTGCTCTTCAGGATCGGAGCACAGAATATTTGATCTCACAAAGAGATGGTTAGAGGAAAAATATTTTGGATCTGAGAATAAGAATTTCGAGTTTAAGGAAGCGGTTGGTGTGGAAAGCCCTCAAAAATATACAAATATTCCCATATATCGAGTAAAGAAAGTGCTAAACAACGACAAACACATCCACTATATTTGGATCGGCATATGTTTAATGTAATAATCACAACATGTGCTCATAAGAGCGGCTCATTTCGAGCCATAAGAGACAAAATAAGGGCTCAAAAAAGTATTTCGTCTAAACAACAAATGGACGGAATGTGTCTGTGTTTTGCGCGTTACATAAGTGTTGCCCAATTGGTTATCGGGTGGATGTTAGGGGTCGCATGGGTTGTAGGCTTTACCAGCTATTCATTCGGAGCTGAGCTAAAATTTGGTGGGTCATTGACCTGATAGAAAACAGCCGCTATATTATATGTTTTTATATAACACCACTATTTTTTAGATCACTATTGACTGATATGTAGACACTATTTGCTATTCGACTTGTTTTTCATCAAAAAACCTTTTCCTCTTCAGTCCTCATAACGGAACCGTTAGTCAGGAATGAGTGTCAGAGGGAAAGAACAGCCAATATTTTACTCTATTTTCCTTTAATTCACAATTTATATTCAGAGCCCAGCCTTGAAAAAGGAAAAATATTAGCTTATTATTTGCTTAATATTATGCTCAAAATAACTCAGAATAAAAAAACAAAAATATGGCAAATATTAAATTAAATGGCAGTTGAAATGAGAGGAGTACCAAATGAAAGGTATTTTGCAAAACACTTGAGTTTTATGCAAAAATAACCCAATTTTCTAAGAGATAGCGACAAATAATTGAATACTTATGTGAAGAATACAAAAGCGTTTTGAGTGAAAATCTATGTCTATGTTTGACAAGCAATGGTTTATTTGGTCGTTAAAAGACGACAGGTTTGGTCTGAACCAACGGTAATCTAAGTCAAAGCTGTAAACAAGTTGTGACCCAAGAACTGCATAAAATCTCAGAGAATTGTTTGGCTCTTAAAGTAAAAAAAGGAATTTTTATTTGTAAAGCAGTGAAAAAACGATTTGAAGAATGGAGTAAACAACTGTTCCATCAAATGATGGCAATCCCAGCACCGACCTCACTCTCCTTGACTGTAATTTTTTGGGGCCTATTAGTAGTTAATATTTGTACCATCTATACCATAATCATTTAACTATTATTACTCATATTATTATACTTTTCTCTCTTTTTGCGCCTCATTTTCAAACAAAAAAATATACTCAATATTATTGAGCACTTAATTTCATTTTGTGATACCATTCCTTCAAATGAATGCAGCTCTCTCTCTCTCTCTCTCTCTCTCTCTCTCTCTCTCTCTCTCTTTCTCTCTCTGTTTTAGATAAAGTATTAATCATGGGTTACCAAGAAGGATTTTACAAATCTAAGAAATTCACCCCCCCCTTCCCCCAGCGAAGTGAGGTGGCAACTTTTATATTTTTCCTTCGTTTTAGGGATTTTCGTTGTAAATCACCCGTTAGATAACCCTGAGTTTAGGCCGAAAAATAGCCCCTAGAATGGCTGAGCTTGGTAACCCCTGGTATTAATTGTGTTGGTCTGTCCTATCTATTGGTCTCCCTATTGGCATACTATCTTTTGGGTCCATTAAAAACATACCTTTCTTTGAATGAGGCGTCAGTTTTAGTTTTGTGGCTATAATTTCAGTTGAAGTTATGCTTTCAATACATTCTTCATTGAATTTTTATTTGATATAAGTTTTATTCGAAACACTAACTACTGATGGAAATGGACTATAAAACTGTCTGCAAACAAAACTCAGCCCTTCCTTTAGAAATGTTATTACGAGTTATAAAAATAAAATATAAATTACAAATAAATGGTTTTATGATTCAAATAAACGAATATCTCTAATATCGATATATCAATACATCATTTCATACATTCATTCATATCTATAACTTATCTAAAAGTCGAGAAATGAATGCATTATTCAATCAATTATACTTTAAGACAATTTTCATTTCAAAATTTGAAGGGTTTTAGAGACAAGCTCTTTGAATAACCTCTTATGAAAAGAAGGACCCAATAGTTTTAATTATACACTTATACATATACATTCGAGTGAAGAGATTTTCAATTGCGATAAAAGTTTTTCGGAAAATTATTGGTTCTTTTGATTAGACGCTACCATTAGTCTCAACTAATTTATAATATTTTTGTTTTTCTATAATTTGTAGTCTAAAAGAGAGCGAAACTTATAAATATATAAAAGATTTTTTAAAATTTTAAGTCAAACTTCTTCTGACTTTTAACTGATTTGAATTAATTTTCCATCCAATGTTTCGACAAAGACTCACCTATCGATTATCGATTAAAATTTCATCAATTTTAGCCTCAAATCATAACTAGGATAGTTTGTAGTGATTATCTCGCGTCAAACCATTAAAAATTTTATTAAATTTTAAACCAAAGCAAAAGTTTTAAGAGATTTCATCGCATATTAAAGAATATAAAGTATTTTTAGACAACAGATTAAAAACGTTTGGTATTATCTCTCAATATTTGAGTTCAATATTTTTAATCGTTAATAAACATTGAGAATAATTATATAAATATTTGAATGAGAAATGAAATATATTTTGACAGATAAGTCGTTAATAAATAGTCTGAAAAAAGATCATCAAAACCATAATTGTTATCCAAATTAATCGAAACCAACTAATAATTAATGGATCGGTTAATCATAAGACTAAACAATGGTATAACCAATAGATCGGGGTTTGAATAATGCATTTTATGACATTCATTAAACTTTGTTGATCATAGATGTTCACGAAACTAACTAGTTAAGTGTCTAAAGTGAGGTCCACTGAATGACACTAATAATTATTCGTTGAAACTAAGGAAATGCTTATAAAGTTAAATAACTTCTGTATGAATTCCTTACTTTTCATATGAAGTACACATTTTTGAAATCATGTCATTAAAGAAGAGAATACTTTCAGAAGTTATTCGTAATGTGTTTTTCGTTACTTAAAAATGAGAGGAATTTCCTGAAAAAGTTTTCCTATTTTTGGCGATTCATTGTCTTTAATAAACATTAAGGCATTCATTCAAAAAATTAGGAAAATTTTTAGTAAACTTTTGGTAATGAAAAAGGTTTTGCTCTTCTAATTAAATTTTAAAATGAAATATTGGAGTATTTTTGGCGACATTTTATATAATTAACTAAAATTCTTTGCGCACAAAATATTTTTATTCCCAGAATTACAGCAATTAAGTTGAATGACATCCACTTTCAAATGTTTCTGATATTTTCAAAAATATTTTATCTATTCTTTCGTATCATACAATTAAGTCTTTAATCAAATTTATTTCATTTTAAAACTTTTCTATTCGCTTGAATTTCTTAACTAAATCTAAAAATTTAGCGATTAAATTAATTTAATGACAATTAAGAGATTGTTAATTGTTAATTGGAAGGTAATGAAATGTGTTATGAATACTTCAAAGAAAAAATCGATAGGAATTTGTGTACAAAAACTAAGAAAATCCAAATCCGAGTCAATAGGAATCACATAATGAATTGCGAAAGAGATTTATGTGAATATAAATTGAGTTAAAAATAGAGGCTTTTATTAGCGAAGAAAAACACTTTTTTCTTCAACAGATAAATGAGAACCAAATAGAAAGTTAAGAGTTTTTCGAACCCTATTTTATTTTAATACTTTTTCTCTCTTAATAGTGGAGGCAGTGCTCCTAATCTAACATTCAGTTCAAGTTTTTTTTGTAGCATTGGTAAGATGAATGGCTCCGCCACTGGCTTTCTATGGCCTAAATAACTTCACGGTTAAGGTTAGAGAAGATGAAGAAAAACGAAACTTATTTCTCTTTCACTCTTTTAGGATTCAAAGACCTTAAAAGAAATGTAAATAAAGTCGACGTAAATTTTATTCAACTTTTTTTTGAAGTTCTGCCAATTTTTCATAAAATGTGTAGAGTTGAGCACAAATTTTCTGGCAATGAATCAATTCTTTTATATGTTTGTTGTTATTTCTGTTTATAAATTAACAATTTTCCTAATAGTTAACTCTTCTTGTTTCCCTTAAACAAGATTCAGTATAAACATCAAACAATACTAAAAATGAAAGTTTTATCCGAATGTCGGAAACTTTTATACAATGCACGAGAAAAGGATATCTAAAAAGGAAAGCCTACAAAGAAGTCAATTGTAATGAGAAACTAAAAGTAAAACTTTTAGTGATTCAACCAAAGGAGTATTTGTTAGCGAATATGGAGAGGGAGCGACTTATGGGACATCGCTATACTTCGGTTAAAAAAGCAAGCAATAAATCTGTCCCTGAATTTCCGGGTTTAGTTAGAGACACCCCTTTTATATTCTTCAATAAGTCAGTGCTGCGAATCGATTCTTGTCTATAAGGGATAGTCTAAAGGCGAGAGAGAGAGAGAGAGAGAGAGAGAGAGAGAGAGAGAGAGAGAGAGAGAGAACAACGAGAGGGGGTCTTCTCAGAGGGAAGAGTCAGACGAAAATGAGTTAAAAAGCACTAACGACTGAGTTTTTTCCACAAAAAATCGTAAAAAGCTTTTTATGTCTTTCATATTCCTATCCCTTTCAACACTCGTCTAACAAACGGTCGACAAAAGAATTTTTTCGCAGCTCTTTTGCAATGATTTTTGTTCGGATGAAAGCATTTTCACTATGAAATCAAATACAAATTGTTGTTATATGTAATGTAGAGAAAGGTTGGGGTAAAAAATGTCAATACAGGCAAAGGCTTGCGTTATTCGCACAATAGGGTCGGCAGCAAAACAGACCAGTATTTCAATAGCATTACTGAATAATTATATAAAGAAAAAAGTTTTTTAAAAATTCGAAAACATCGGCACAAAAAGCCAGACTAGACTTAGAATCCATTGAAGTGCAGCACATATTTTAAAGAAAAAGCAACCAATAAAAAAAAATTCGTCAAAATTGAAAACTTGGTCCGAATTTTCAAAAGTGGTAAACAGATTCCTATTAAATAACGGAAATGCAATACATCTGATCATAAAATCAAAGCGAATATTACATTAGAGGGAAATATTTGACACAGAATCCCACAAAACTAAGCACCAGTGCTTTTGCTCTGCCCTGAGAGGCAGAGAAGTAGTAGGCCTTGATTTTTTGCAAATGTAAATTTTCACCAAAAAACAAACACCGAAAAAATTCCCATTAAATGAAAAAAATAAAGTCAAGAGTTGGCGAGAAATGAAGAGAAAAACAAGTTCTCGACCAGAAAAGGCAAAGTCAGAGAGAAAGACCCAACTCTTATCTCTCATATACACCGACTGTCTGTTTCCTTTACAAATATATATGAGGGCCAGAGAGAGAAATCGCGCTCTTTTTTTATTGTAATGCCTGAAAACATTATATCTTCGACAGAAATCTCGGAATATATTTATTAGAATTAAATAAATACAGTGTATATGCGATAAAAAAAAGTGGAGAAATGCCCTATCCCTGTGTGCAGAGCTCAAACTCGTAGCTCAAACTTTTTTTTCTCGCCAATTATTTCAAAAATTTGATGATTTATTCCTCTTTATTATGAAAAAGAATTTAACTTAAAAACAGGGAATTGTTATGTTGTCTAATGTCTGCACAGCTCTTATGGTTCCCCTGAAACAGAAATTGTAGTAAATGTCTGTCATTTAGGATCCGCTTGTTTTCCGACCCTTCGGTAGACATAAAAAATAGGGAAAACTCTATCGAAATCACTCTCTTATGAATTCGATGCGATTTTTTGAATGAAAGACATAATTCATTCGTATAATAATGTGATCACATTTTATATGCATAACTAAACTACAAAAAAAACTGTCTTTTGTTTAGTGAAAATTTCATTTATTCTCAGAAGAGATACTGTTTTTTAGAAATTAATAAAATTGAAGACAGACTAAAATATTCTTAATATAACTCTTGTTATCTCTGTTTTTTACATAATTCATACGAAACCCCAACGGAATAGAAGTCGTTTTGAATGCGATTTTTTGATTGAAATTAAAGCCAATCGACTGCAGGGCGAGAGAGAGAGAGAGAGAGAGAGAGAGAGAGAGAGAGAGAGAGAGAGAGAGAGAGAGAGAGATTATTTGGAAAGGATATCAGAGTTGTCTATTGAAAGTGAGCTCAAGTAATGGTTGTTTTTGCAGATTGGAGTCGAGAAAGATCTAATCCAACAGTTATTGGATGAGTCAAAATTGCGTTATTGAGAGCTAGTGCTGCAACTGTTGGGCGACCCTTATTCAAGACAATTTGTTGGTCTGATATAAATTTTACTTACTTTCAATGACTGGTTTTCTTTTTTTCACTTAACATTTTTGATGGAATCGCGTGAAAAATTTGGGCTCATTTGGAGTCATATCAGTGATTGGTTTCCAGTTTTTCAATCCCTAACTCTCACTGAATGATGAGTTGCGAGCCTTAAATAATTTGTTTTGTAGACCAAACGTTTTACGTTAACATTACTGAGGACTTTCACGTGGATGGGCATGTTCTGTCGTCATCCAGAACTCTTCGAAAACTGGATTCACCTCTACGTAAATTGTCATGTAATTTTTCAATTTCTAATCCCAAGCAATGAATTTGAATTTAATTTGTTTTTTCACCATTTATTTAAAGCATTACTAATGTCTCACTCAAGGAATGGTAAACTGATAGTCAAATAAGAGCGCACCTCATAATAATATTTTGGAATCCCATAAGATTATCATAGATTGTATAATTTATTAATAATAATTATAAAAATTCTCAAAGGTTTCATCTGCATAAGAATTTAATATTACTAAGTATAATGATATAAGTGTTTAGTAAATTGACCAAGAAGGGTCAGAAAACGACTCCAAATGCTGATGCACTGAATATTCCCCCTGGTTGAATGTATAAGCAAACTAATCATCGTTTGGCAAATGTTTCTCAAATTTAATGATAAGTTTTGGTTGAAAATAGTGAACAGCTTTTCGTCGAAAATTTAGTTTTAAAGTTTATTTGAGGCAAAAATCAATAATAAACTAATGGAGAGAATAATTGATTAATTGATTATTTTTTACTTTTAAAAAAGTTGTCTAAAAAGAGATTCACTTCATATCGAGTTATAAAGTTTTTCATCAAATTTATATTAATAAACAACAGGTAATTATAATTCCAAGAATAAAATCCGAAAACTTTCTTCTCATACACAATGTTCTAATGATTGGCCAACAGCCCAGGGCTGTCACAAGCGCCCAATCAGTCGGGTTAGTTACGTGACCAAAATTATTAACAAGTTTTGAAAAGCCCTCCAAAAAATAATTTTGTGGATGAGCTCAAGCCTTATATCAAGAATTTTGAAAATCGGAGATCTATTCGAGGAAAATGAAAAGACTGAGCCGTAAGCGTTGCAAACCATTGAAGGGCTTTCAAGTATGGCGCATGGCTTCCTGTGTGTGCCATCAATACACACAAACACGAGCGACAGTACATCTGCCGAAACAATTTATCGGTTTTTTCTAATGTTTATATTTACGGACAACTGATTTCCACAGTTTTTTAAATACTCGAGTTTTGCAGAAATTGCATATTCAGAGTCATTAGTGGAAAAAGGGATGACTGGCTCTCAGCTTATATAACACGTACTAATAGGAAATTAACTTAAATTATAGATAAATGACTAGAATATTATTATTCTTTGCAATTATTCAAAGTCAACGTTAGAGCTCTAACGCCAACCAAATATAATTTATAAGTTTTCAAATAAATTTTCTATAAACTAATAAAATCGATCGTTTTCTTTCATACCTAATATTAAGTGTTAATAAATTGTGTTAAGTAAAGACTTACTTGTGTTAAGTATTTCTTATTAGAGAATATATTTCACTTTCATTACCTTTTTCTTCAAATCAATAAATCGTGAGTTTATGTACACAAAAAAAAACTTTAAATCTTCTGGAAATTAACGTTAAATTAACAAATCTATAAATTTTATGCTTAGTTTAACCATAAGTTCAAATTAATTAAACAAAAGACTTCATTATTAAGATTGTGAGGTAGTTATGGTTGGGACTTAGGTATGAAGACAACAAAGAACCAAATATACAGACTAGAAACTGAGTATTGAACAAAATATTAAGAGAAATAAAAGAAAAAGGTTGCGAAATAATGAGAAAATGAGTTTTGAGGGAAAGTGATAACAGTCTTATTGGTGGAGCATTTTATTCACTTTCTTTTTCATTTTATTCGGAAAACCCTTTCATAAAAAAAAGAAAATGACTTTTTCTGTATATCTGTGGAAACCAAAAGTGACCATAAAGTAAACCATTAGGTGAAAGTCAAACCATTATTACCAAAACTATTAAACGTTAAGTCAATTTTGATCATTAGGTCAGGTATTGAAGGAGTGTTAGATTTGTTTTCGAGTTCAACACTCGTTCACATGAAAATGGATAAAATTGAAGCTTTAATTTACTTTTTGTTAGCCATTATTTGAGAAAATCCTTGAAATGGGTTGAACTCAATCATTGGATCAGTTCTTTATCTTTAAAACAGTTTTATTTAGTCAGTGAAGACATCTGTTTTTTGCTCTGAACTTAATTGACTTCATTTCAATCAATGAATGAAAAGCTTGAAATCAAAGGTTTATTTTATTCATATCTATAATCAGATAATCAAAGAGTGTTTCAAAAAAGTAGAGAAACAGAAAAAATAATAAAAACACTTCAAATGAATAACAATAATAATAAAGGTTTGAGTATATATAATAATTCAAAGAGTTATTAAATGTGTCAGATAAGTGTAGTTATCGCGATTGTACACTTTGTTGGGTCCTTTGGTTACATTGTATTCATATCAATACATATTTCCAATGATATTAAGTGGAGCTAATATTCTTGCTGATTTATCGAAAGTGAATTTAATCAGGTGGTGTGCAAGAGTTAAAAGCCTCCTGACTCTGATTTATTAGATCAACAATTGAATGAATGGCCAAATCGACTAAGACTTTCGACAAAAGAGATGATGGCTTTATATACCTGTTCAGCAATGTGTGGCTCATCTCTTTTGTCGAGTCTTATATACCCTTTAGTTTAAGAGTTTTGATAGCAAACTGAGTAACGCGAGTGAAGTGAAGGTCAGGCAATAAAATTGTATTCAAATGAATGGAGAATAACGAGCAAAGGGTTTTTGCACAAGAATACAATGAGACGAACAGTTGTGCGCAAAGTTTTAAATCTTCAACAGTTTGACAGTCAAAGAGTTGAGAGACCTTTGAATGGAAGCATAGATTCTAAACTTGCAATTGTCTCAAACAATGACCTGAGAATTGGTCCAAAACTAACTCACAGCCAATAATTCTTGACCTCAAAGTTAATGTCAAGACATTCTTCGACTCTTACCATCGGTTTTACTCTTTTAAGCCAATAATAGTTTTAAAAGTTATGCGTTTTTCTCAATGTGTGTGCGTCTAGCGCTCAGGCATACAATAAAGATTGCTCTCCCCCAAATCCCAAACTGCAACCTTCCCGATAACCAAATTGAACTAATGCTCTCTGACTCTGAGCGTCGGGTCTAAAAACGCACAACTCTTACCAACACTACTGGCGCTCAATACTAACATTAATTCAAACTCTGCCTTAAAAAATAGTGAACCCAAAAAAGTATTACCAGAGAGTAATGGCGATGAATATTATGTAAAAAACTAAAAACTTATATCAAATATACCCAAATATACCCACAATTTTAAGGGAAGGATATATGAGTGGAGTCGTTATCCGCAAATCAAATCAAAAACTGTTTTTTTCCAATAATTTTTTTACGTAATCATAATTCTAATAAATAGAATAAATAAAATTTGAACTTACACATTTGAAACTTTTTGACAATCCTGTTGAGATCACACCCCAAAAGTAGAGAAATTATCCATTTCAAATGCTGCTAGCTCCAGTGGTGACAAGTTTTCTTGGTTGTTTATGTTGTGTTGCTAGATCGTTGCTAGATGTTCGAATAGATGTAGGCTTACTGTGGATGTCTACTAAAAAAATACATTCTTCCCAATACAAGCACCGGTGAATTGTGTTGTGTGAGAGTAAAACAGTAGTGGTATCTGCCCAGCACTAGGCCAAACTGTTCTGTTTGTTACGTATATCTTAGCCAACACTCCATCGAAAAAAAATATGACGTCAAAGTGCGCTGGCTCTGCCCATTGAACCAATTCCCTCTATCCCTCATTCTTGTGAGGGAGAGGGAGAGCGCACATAAAAAGTGCTTTGAAAAAATAACATCCAATATATCTCTAGAGAATTCACTATTTTTAAGTCTAAAAGAGAATTTTAAAATCAATTCTTTATTCACTATGCTTCTAGGTACTTTCAGAATGGCACATTGAACATTTTAATTTAAGGTAGTAGCACTTGTTTAGGACTTTAAATGAGATCTTTCAATGAATAACACTAAACATCAATTGGTTCCGGTGTCCAGATTTAAGACCGATTCGCAACCGAAGCAAGAATTTCCATCGTCTGACTCATATTTCTTATTGAAGTAGTCTATAGTCAGACAACTTTTTGGGATTTTCGGACAAATTCCAAAAAAGCTACTGATTGTTTTGCGCTCTGGCCTCCCTTTCACATAGCAAAGTGAGGCAGCAAATATTTTGGGGTTTTCCGATTTT
>JAQGAR010000558.1:0-13896 GCA_034697865.1 Oribatida sp.
GGATTTAAACTGGATTTAGGACAATTTAAACCGGATTTAGTTAAATTAACTGGATTTAAACCGGATTTAGCGGTAAATTGGCCGCCATTTTACCCCTACCTGTACCCTCTTAGGATTTTGATCAAAATTTTGGCAAAATACCCCCCTGACCCCCTCCCTGAAGTCGAAGAGCTTGGTGCACCCTGTCTAAAAGATGCAGCCGGAATAGAAGGGTTTAGACAATATTCCCCTCCTTCTCGAAGCTTGGGCCTCCCGAAGTGATTTATTATTCATTAAATTATAAGTAATTATTGAAACAATTCTGAATAATTTCAATATCATATAATTTTGATAGTTTCCAAAGGAATAAAGAGATTAATAATTTCAATGGAATTTGTAATATAAGGCCAAAAGTATAGTCACTCATAAAAACTAGTAATCAAATTTCAAAATAAATACATAGATTAAACTTTAATCATTTAAGTGTAAAAATGGGTGAAATCAATTCGTTTTTAACTGATTACAATAAATTCAAAGAATTGTTAGTCGAAAATCATTTCTTTACAGCGGAAAGTCTTTCAGAATTATTGGTATTCTTTAAAAAATTTCAATTATTTGTTAATAATTTTGGATACTATACAGAAAACTACGGAACAAAATGACAGCGAAACTCAATTTAAACTCATTATCGAAAATATCGAGTCGAGTGAACAAAAAAATATCGAAAGATTTGCTCTAATTGTGCGAAATTCAGAACTCGTGAGACCAGAATTGTTGGCCCCAACAGATCAGAGCGACAGTAGTCTCGTCGACATTAAGTCACAATTAATCATTCGTTTGAAAGAACTTCTGACGTCACCGAAAGTTTGTGGACAACAAATATTGGTTCAAAACGCCCACAAAATTAAGTCTAATAAATATGGAGACGTTTACCCGATGACGTGCCGGCCTCGAGGCTATTGTCTTATTATAGATAATCAATCGTTCGAAGATCTTCCTTACAGGAAAGGGTCGAGAGCCGACGCTGACAGACTCACTGATATCTTTTCCCAATTATTCTTCGATGTCATGCGTTTTAATAACAAAACCGGAGAACAAATGAAACAATTATTATTCAATATCTCGCAAAATAGTGTACTTCAAAGTCATGAGGCTTTGGCTGTTATTATTCTGTCCCATGGTATCAAAGATGGTATTTATGGCACCGACGGAGAAATAGTGGACGTGGAGACGATTCTTGAATACTTCAACAATGAGAAATGTCCTTTTCTTAGGAATAAACCAAAAATGTTTTTCCTAAGTGCCTGCAGAGGAAGTGAGTCTTTTTCTCTATATTTTAATCATTTGAGTGCTTTGAATGGTATGTCATCTCATTTGATGACAAATACAATTGAAGTTTTGCAGACATTAATTAATTTGACTTTCAAATTAAGTGAAACTTGATCCTGGTGCAAATGATTTCCTTTTCTCAAAGAGCCGTTCTTTGGGTAAATCATTGACGGGGGCCAACACTCTGCCCACTTGGAGCGATATATTTGTTTATTACTCAACAATAAGCGGTTAATTCTGAAATTCATTTATTTTGTGTCACAATATTCATAACAAATTTTATAAAATTGTGGAACAGGTTATGCCTCATTAAGAAACACATCTACGGGTTCGTGGTTTGGCTATGAATTGGCCCATTGTTTGGCCGAATTTGCACACAGAGAGCACTTACATGACTTGATTACTATTAAAGTCGGAGAAAAACTACAGAATAGGATAACTGAAGTAAATGGAAGTTCTGCCAAACAGTCGATCGAAACACAAACTAAAGGAAGTGTTAAAAAAGTTTACTTCAATCCGGGTCTTTCCAAATGACATATTTTCACTTTAATAAGTTTTTATTTAATCCCCAAATAAACTTCTGTTTATGAACAAGAGCAATTTTGACTTTTCAATTTTAATTCTAGAGAATTTTTAATTCTAGTCGACTTGTTTTCAATAAGTTTTATTTTGTCTATAATGTCGAATGAAATTATGATAAGCAGAGACCGGATATTTTAAATATTGCGCTGCTTTTTAAGCACCCAAATCAAGATCTAGCACATTGTCCAAGTAACAATCATTTTAATAAAAACATTTCTATAACTAATTAAAAGTAAACTGGCAAATTACCCCGAATGGAAATCATACGCGCCCCTTACAAAAATTGAAGTAGAGCGTTCATTTTCAAATTTCAAAAAATTACTGACTGATAAATGACTTCTTTCAATGAAGAAAACAAATTAGACAAATAGCTTAATCATGATTTGTGTGCTTAAAAAGCAGCGCAATATTTAAAATATCCGGTCTCTGATGATAAGACATTTGTTCTGGCTATCGTCAATTTACAAACTGGCTAAATTCTTAAAAATCAGAATTAATTTAAGATATGGTAGACATGCGTTTTCAAGGTCCAATAATTGATTTGACACTGGACTGTATGGACAATAGATAATATGTTAGTATTAATGGACTGTTTTGTTTAAAATTGGGTTCAAATCGTGTTTTTGTGGCCCAAAGTGTTTCACTGTTTTTGTACACAAATAAGACGTTTTAATGTTTACAATAATTTTCAATTGAAAGCAATCAATACTCAAAACGTCATTAACTTAAGGAAAAGCGTCACAACTTTTTGGAAGGGTTTGAAATAAAAACCCTATAAGTGAGCGCTCATTATATTCATTGGCAACGAATACCTTTGAATGGATTCAATTGAAGAGTAGTTACAGTGTTTAGAGTCGTGATGTGGACTCTGTTTACGACTGCGCTCTGCAGTCAATGTGTGCGTAAAGAAAGGGCTAATCGTTCGGCCATTTGTGAGAAAAAACGTTTTGATAGTGTTTTGATCGAAAAATGGACGGCGACTGCGATCGGTCACAAACGGTGGCCAACAGTTGCCAACAACACAACAACACTGCAAATAACGACAAAAATGGCGGCTCAACGGCCAACGCCGCCAACGCCTCCTCCAGTTCTTCTAATTCACAGTCACAGACATCACAACCGACATCACAAACACAGTCCGGACCCGACGAAGAGAAGATCAAAGCCATTCTCGAGCGCACAGGTATTACAAATACTCTTTGTTTTGCTGAGCACTTAATTAAGTGTTTGTTTTGGGTTTGAAATAAATTTTTAATAAATTATTAAATTGTTTGAATCAATAGGTTATACATTAGACGTGACCACTGGTCAGCGTAAATATGGCGGACCACCACCAGACTGGACGGATCCGCCGCCTCCTCCGGGCTGTGAAATATTTGTGGGCAAAATACCGAAAGAGATATACGAAGACGAGTTAATACCACTGTTTGAAAAAGCGGGCAAAATATGGGACTTGAGATTAATGATGGATCCGATGAACGGGTTGTCCCGCGGATACGCTTTCGTCACATATTGTAATAAAGACGACGCACAAAGTGCTGTCCAACAAGTGAGACATTATTTGGGTTTTGATTTGAAACTGAATTATATTCCTCTGACTATTCCTCTGACCATAAGTACGACGGATACGAAATAAGGAAAACCAAAGCCTTGAAAGTAAACGTTTCGGTGCCAAACCTCAGGCTCTTCGTAGGAAATATACCAAAAAGCAAAAGCAAAGAAGAGATTTTCCAAGAATTCACAAAACTCGCTGGTATTGACTCTGAGCCGTTGAGATAGCGTATCGTTCTCTGACTTCTCTGTGTTCCCTTTAGGAGGCCTTTCGGAAGTGATAGTTTACAGTTCGCCCGACGATCGCAAAAGAAATAGAGGTTTTTGTTTTCTGGAGTATGAGTCGCACAAAGCGGCCTCTCTGGCCAAACGCAAACTGAGTACCGCCCGAACCAAAGTCTGGGGATGTGATATTCTGGTCGATTGGGCCGACCCTCAGGAGGAACCCGACGAAGAAACCATGTCCAAAGTCAAAGTGCTTTATGTCCGAAACCTCACGAGTGAAGTGACCGAAGAACAACTAAAAACACTATTCGAAGAGTTCGGTTCCATTGAAAGAGTAAAGAAAATCAAAGACTACGCCTTCGTTCACTTCGAGGACAGAAATCTGGCGCTTAAAGCTATGAATAATCTGAACGGTCGCGATGTCGGCGGCGCTCACATTGAGGTTTCCCTCGCAAAGCCTCCTTCAGATCGCAAAAAGAAGGAGGAAGTGCTCAGGAATAGAGAGAGACGGGTTATGCTTATGATGCAACAGAGAGCCATGTAAGACCTCTCCTCCTAATGCTACCATTCTTACTAAATATTGTGTTATAGGATGGTCGGAGTTCCAAGAGGACCGCCACCACTGCCATTACAGCCGCCACCACCGCCTCCTCCGCTCATTCCTCAGGCCCGCAATGCTCGGGGTCGGTCTGGTCAGGCGGCGATGACATCACTTGCGTCACCGTCGGCGTACCACCATCGACAACTTGGAGGACGAAATTATGGTCAGTTGTGTTATTGTTTTGTTTTATTCTTTAAACGGTTTTTGTTTGGTTTGATTCGTATGTTTTGCTGTAATTAACGCTTTTTGACCTAATTTTGCGTTCAGTCCCTGAGGTCTGATAGTGTGGTTCTGTTCTGTTAATCACAAAAAATTCTTATCATTAATTGATTTGAGACTAAAAATCGGTACAAAATTTTAGGACAAAATTAATTTTGAGATTTGTTCCGATATTTGTTGAATAGCTATTGATTTATGACCGAAAAGCCATTGAACTAGTGATTGAAAATAGCAATCATTGAAAGTGTGTTAAAATCTAAACGAAAGTATTCTCTTTATTGGGTGACTCACACCTCTCCTCATTACTCCTGTATGGGCTCCGGTAGACTACGAATGTGGTTATTTTGGTTATGATGATTATCCGCCACCACCTCATTATGAGTATTCGCCACATTTTAGTGGTGACGGCTATTATCACCACAATATGCTGTCCACTCACACACCGGCACCGATGCCATCCACACCATTTCAACCACACTCAAAGACCAGGGCTTCGCGTAACTCTTTGGTAGGTTTTCACCACAAAATGAATAGATATTCAAAAAAACATTGAAAATCAGTTCAATTTTTGAATCTCCGAATGAATTTGATTTGAATTTATAAACCATTTATTGAATAAGACTTATGTTATAAATAATATCTAAATATATATACAATTGTTTCTCGTTTACAATAAAACAAAACAAATGATACAATTTCTGTACATTTCTCTAATTATTCATATATTCGGTTATTTTTTGCCTTTAATTTGGTTTGTATTCTATTATTATTATTATTATTATTATTATTTTTCTTAATTTATTTCATTTACGCGTTTTTTGGAATTTTTTGCTGTATTTCCATATATTTTATGATTTTTGTCGATTTAATATTCGGCAAAATTTAATCCTCTTTTGATTTACTATTGAGTCGAGTGTTTTCTGTTATAATTATTCTAATTATTAAAACAAATTTGATTTAAATCGCAATCAATGACTCAAAAACCATATATTGTTTGTCCACAAATTTGGCGAAAACCCCTTTCAATTAAAATGTGTTCAAAATTTGGAAATATTTTCATTTTAGGGCCAACTCAAGGCTGGAACTCGTGGTACAATTGGTATGACCCCAATAGCTGGTGGTTTGGGTCCACGAGAACGGGTGCGCAGTTCGGGTTCGCGCCACAACAACAGGGGTCGAGTTGGGGTCAATACGGTAATGGGTCCATACCTGGTGGGCCGGCCATCACATCCTATGGGAGGCGTAGTCTTTGGCAACCAAACAATGGAAGCAAAAAGTGGAGGAAACAAACGCAGACAAACGGCCCAAAGAAGAGCTGCAAAACGTAAACTAAAGTCTATAAGTGAAGAAAACGACTCTAAACTTAATCGCAATCAACAATCAAATGAAAGTAGTGGTGCTTTGGGTTCGGGAGGCCAGTGGTATGACGACCAGTTCGCCTCTAATCTCGACGACAGTTGGCCTAAAACCTAAACTATTGTCGAGTTATTAATTATTTTCATTTATATATACATTATATAAATATTGACTAAATTTTGTTCTTTTTTTGTTTTCTTTGCTTTTTATGATTCGACGAATATTTTAATTATACTATTATTTAGTCATTTGTTTGTAAGCATCACATTATTATTTCATTTGTTCCCAAAACTAATGTCGTTCTGGTGTTGGACTAAATCTGGACTCAAATTAGTTTCGAATCCATTAATGTTTAAATTTTTATGCTATTAATTGCTATTAACTCAATATTTTTCGATATTAATCGACTTATTTTCACTTCTAATTAGAGTTTCGTTTTTTCAGTCTTATTTAAAAATATATTTTTAGAAATTATTATTAATATTCTGTTTTGTATTTTATTTTCACCTTTTTTTTAATTTTAATATTAATTCAAATATTATTATAATATTCGATGAAATTTAAATTAATTTCCTTTTTTTGTGTCTAATTTTTGTCTTTTCGGTAGTTTTTGTCCAAAAGTTAACTTTTATTCGGTTTAAAAAATATATACAATTATTATAACGAATGAAATATTTATTATTATATTATCTTTATTTGAAAATATTGTGAAATTCATGACCAGAACGACAGTCCTTTGATTTAAGTCGAAATTTCTCTCATTTAAAAATGTTTTGTTTAACCGTTGATTCTATGTCTGTCCTCTCATTGAATGAAAACTTAAAGGTTTATATTTTTGTGCTTTGAATTTGACTGTGATTTACAAAAATGATAAAAGACATGGTTTTGAACACAAATCTCAATTGTCTATCATTTTTAAACTCTTGACTTATATTTACATAAGTTGTAAATTGAATAAAAGGTAAGTTTTCTAATTAATTGCAATCTTTTATTCAATTCTTCTATAATTGATTCAATAGTATTTGAAATTTTAAATTTGTTGGAATTCGAGACAATTATAAACTGTTTTAAACTCTAATCTCTTATTACATTAAAAGCAATTATCTATAGAAGAAAGCAATAACAGCAGCTGTAGGTTAAGAGTAGAGCAGCTAGCACATTTTTCTTTTTTAATCGTCATTTTTCAAACTCCCTTTCAAACAATAAAAATGTTTATTTTCAAAGTTATTCGATAAAATATTTTATTATTTGTGATTTTATAAAACCTACAAAAAACTGCCATTGCTATAGTTTTTGGTAGTTTTCCAGTATTCTTATTTTGTAGCCAAAATTGTATAATTAGTGCAGGGTGCGCCAAAAGAGTCTGCCCAAAACACCTGCAAAAATAAACTTTGGAAACGATCCTGAATGCGCGATGGAATTTTTTTCGATAATTCTGGCCAGAACCGGATCTTAACTGGATTTAGCAGTAAAACGGCTGCCTAAGTCATAGTGATAGTCATAGTCAACGTTTTTTTAACTTACTCCCTCCCCCCCCCCCGAGGATTTTTCCGAGAATTTTGGCAAAAATCCCTCTACTGAACCTCTTCGAGTAAAATGACTTAGGTGCGCCCTTAACTACTGTAGTGTTGCAACCGGTTTTTTGCTTAATTATGGTGACTAATGATGGAATTGAGAGAGATGGGGGTCTCCTAAGCCTTTCGATTTCTAGTGTAAAAGTGATCCCTATATCAACAAGTATCAAGCTAACCTTTCATTAAAACTAACTACAATGATTCTGCATAATATTCCAGGGTTGGCTCAAATTATTAATATATCATATCATTTAGTTTTGATGAATTATTTGCTGCAATTATATTCCTAATTCGGCGGCAAATCTAAGGAGGTCGCTTAAACGGGACAGGGAGATTTTTTGGATTTTTCGTCAATAGTGTGATTTTTTGCTGATCCCTAGGGTATTCGTGTTCTTTTAACCTTTCCTATATCTAAGGTATTTTTGAATTAATATATCCGTGAATTCGAGTTAAATAAAATCAAACGTTTGTTTAGTATTATTCGAAACAAATACTAGACTTATGACACAAATGAAAACATTTAAATATCTTATCAGTTATCGCATTTAATTCTTG
Organism: Oribatida sp.; assembly: GCA_034697865.1. Classification (NCBI taxonomy): domain Eukaryota; kingdom Metazoa; phylum Arthropoda; class Arachnida; order Sarcoptiformes; species Oribatida sp. The sequence continues at coordinate 7,972 of JAQGAR010000558.1, forward strand.
TAATTCTTGTAATTAGTGTCAAATATTTGTGACTCAATGAGTCTCTCATTCTATTTTTGAGACAAGCATTTGAGATAATCATATAGTGTTAGACATTTTCAACAATACAATTAATGATTTTAATTGGCACTAAATATACTTGCTCCAATACTCTGACATCTCATTGAAAGCTAGAACAAATGGTTGAAACACCTTGATCGCTTTTTAAACAATCTTAAAGAACTAATTCAGAATAATTTGCCTCAAATCTAATAATCTTTTGCCATAAGATTAAGCAATCATTAGGGGCTTACAGGCGTCAGATCTGCGATAACTTATTCTTCATATTTATTCAATCGATAAAATTTATCACATTTTTTATCCCAACAATTATTATGGAAAGACTTAAAGTTTTCTTTGGATGTGATTTGAGATCTATAACTGAATTTGTTGTTTTACTCATTCAAACCTCATTCTAATAAAGTGTCTAAATGTGAATGAATTGAATGGAAACACTAACGGCTCCCAATTCGGCTAATGAACAGACAGCAGCCACTCTTCAGTGGCTTAAAATGTATTTTTATGGCCGATCCAGTGTATCAATTTCCAGGTGTTCTATGTATTCAATGTATGGAACATTTTGCCAACAAAATAATTACCGGCCGGTGTGCAAGGCAACTTTTGGAAAGGTAACATCTCAGAATAATATAACTCACCATCCACATATACAGTACTTTCATTCCTCGTTTCAATTGTCAATTTTTTTTATTCAAAGCTCATTCGAATTCAGTTTCCATTCGTCACATCCAAGCGTTTGGGTGCGAGAGGACAGAGTAAATATCATGTAAGATTCCATTTGAACTATCATTTGAGTTACTTAAACCAAATTAACGACAATTAAAACTGGGTTTGGGCGTTTAAATCGGTTTAAAACCAAATTTAGGCGCAAAATCAAATATAGGAGCTTGGATATCCTTGAAATTATTTTAAACTAAACCTTGGTATATTTAGTACTACGGAATTGCACTCAAAGATAATTCTCAACTGAAGATAAATAATGACTGTGATTATGACAAACCATTGACTAGATTTTCACGAAATGCACGGCTTTTAAACCCAAACGATTACCACTCAATCATTCACTCAATGCTCTCGTTCTCAGAATCGCCGCAATCGACTCCACTTCAGGTAATTGTTTCCAATCTATAATAAATAAAACATTTATTAATGATTTATGGCCATCCACTACAGGACAGCAAATTAGTGTTCATCAATATCTACAAGATACATTGTCAATGTCTTGTGGATGCGGCGCTTGCCTTCAATTATTCGCAGGTGATTACAATAATGGCCAATATTCTACGGTTAATAAAATGGTGATTTTGAGTCTTATTGAGTGTATTTTCCAGATGAGACACTATATAATCCATTTCTGGCAACAACTGCCGAATCACATTCTCATTGATTTGGAAGCTCTCAAATCTCTGGACTCAAACTTATATTCGACGCTCGAAGACATATATTTGAGATTAGATTCAAATTTGGATCAATTGAGACATTTATATGCGATCGCAACTCTTAACCCTTTATGGCTTAAGAAAGCTCTGGAAAACTACGACAACGAAACGGTCCGTCACTTGAAATTAGAGGAATCATTAAAATGGAAATATAGAGTGAAATCTCAGTTCCAATTGATTAATATCACTAAAGTATTATCACTTCTAAGACTTCAATTGATTCCAAACATTAATTGTTGTTTTGCAGGCCTTAGACTTAACACAAATCAATTGTTCGGTAAATACTTTGCGAGAACTCGATTATCACGAATTGCTTCTAATCAACGAAAAGGTTTTGCAATCGTTTCTTATACTATTAGAAGACATAAGTAATAAGAGTCCGACTCTCGAAAACATCATCGAATCTTTTGACCAAATGGTTAAAAAGTGGGGCAAAATGTTTAGACAGGAATTAACCCTTGGATTCAATTATCTGCACTCATATGCACTAAAAAAACTTACACAAATGCAATCACAAAAATTCAGTAAGAATCAATCAAATGTATCTATAAAATGTTTCGGTCCTATAATTATTAATTCTTACAATTAGTGTCGTGTCATCTCTTTCTGACAATTCTTTCGGATTACTTGTTGGAAGTCTGTCGTAACTAATGATACAAATATTTGTTTCATTTGATTTACGTTTATTTGGAAACTTTTGTCAAATGGTATAATTTAAAAAACTAGTCTGTACTTGCTCACTGGTTAAATAATTACATCAATTGATTTAATGGCAATAAATAAAACAATTATTAAAATCTAATCTTTGAATCAAAAATTAATTGAAATGAGAGAACAATTGGATTAGATTTTATTGAGAATAATCTTTTCGGTGTCCGTCAAATGCGCCGCAAAATCGTTAAGAAACGGAAAACTCTTGAATTCTCGCAAAACGTTTCTTAAATATTCTTCTAAATCAAGTTTTCCAATCTCTTCATTGAGAACATCATCTTCACTGATATCTCCCTCTCCATCGGCCCAAACCTCATCAATAATACCGACACCTGTTGAGTCAATTTTGTCAATAGAAATATCGTCTTTTTGGTTGGACTCTTCGTCGTCGTCATCGTCTTCACTGTCTTCTGTTTGGATGTCTCTCTCTTCTTCAAAATTCTTGATTTGAGCCAACAATAGCTTAAGAATTTTAACAGAACAGGGAACAAAGGACCACTGAATCGGTTGTGAGGCTGTCTTCGAACGAGTCTTAATACCAGGAGAACTCGAATCTGGAATAATCACATCTCCCGGAACTGATATACGGTTGAGATTAGGATTGGAGTCTTCTGATTGATGGAGTATTGAATGTTCCAAGAGCTTACATAACGCCATAATCGATACTTTGTTCTCATATGAGCCAAAGAAGAGGTGCTGTCTATTCAACCAGTTTATGAGAACAAATTCCAGAGCAGATTGTTTTCCATTCGGAGCCGGAAGTGATGACAAGAAGTCAAGAATTGGCGGTAATTCATAATATATTAAGTGAGCGAATATCAGAATTAAACTCTCGACCACTGAAAGGGTCTCACAATTACTAAGTTTAACGACAACTGATCGCAACAAACGATGAGTATCTTCTCTGGTAATGAATTGATTGGCGCGAGTAATTACTATAGTAATAAGACGGCCCACAAATGCCGAACACGACTCATCCAATCGTGGATTTAATAGATGATCGCAAACCTTTACAAAAATTAGGCATTAATTCAATGAATATTTAAATGTTTGGATAAAATACTTGTAAAACGAGAGAAATTCCGTTTTGATTCGATGATTCGATTTTTAGTCCAAATATCTGTTCGACAGATTTGACGACAAAAGAACGAATACATTCGCCACCATTTTGTAGGGTTGAGTTGTCTGTGGAAGAACTCAAAATACAAGAGACCGTCGCCGGAAAAGCCCTTTGAATGAGCGCATCCGAGAGCGGAATCGGAGAGTTGCGGACAATTGTAGATAGGATTTCCAATGATGTGGGCTGTAAGGCATTTACTGTTTCAGTTCTTTGGGAGGGCTCTAATATTGAGACGAGTGTTGGAATGAGACGCTGTTCTAAAGGCAAAACACACTTTTCGTTTTTGCATAGCTCTGCGAACACGTCCTGAGCGCAGGCTATGAGGTGAGGGTCTGAAGAAAACTTAAGGAAGGTAGCAATTGCGAGCGGCGCCACTTTGCTCTCAATACTAGCCGTGAAGTCCTTATCGATAGATATGAGTATACAAATCGTTTCCAAAATTAATGATAAAACTTCAGTACTATATCGGGTGCCGATAGACAGTAGTCCCTCAAACATTGGCCCCAAATATGGTTTAATCAAAATTGTTTTGTTCGATGACTTCATGTAATCACAAAAGACAAACGTCGCTCTCGCGGCTGCTATTCGAATCACTGCTGATTCAGCCATCAAACCATTAGTTGTCATCTGAAGAAATGAATCCAATGACTGTCCGCTCATTATTTCAGCGAACCGAGAAGCAGTCCAAAGGGTACGTCCTGTCAAAAAAGGAGAGATGTCTATTGGATTTTGAAGGACGCCGTCTAATATGGCTTTGGATTCTTGAGATAAATGGGAATTGCTTTGAATGGTTTCTATGATCGACGGAGAAATAGATCCCAGAGCGAGAAGACATGATTCTTGTATTTTCCACGCATTTGGCGTCTGATGTGTTCTCGACTCCAAATAGTGTTTATTAATTGCGTTAAGAAAACAGGTTTTGAATTCATTTTGACTTTTGGTTGATTTTTGGTCGAATTCCTGAGCGATCGCTAGAATCAAATCCAAGGCTGAAATGCGAATCGAATAACAATAGGAGTCTTCCTCTTCTTCTTCGACAAACTGATCCGGGTTTTCAATCCAAGTACTCGACTGTTCGTCAGTGATTTGCATATAAATAATAACGTAATACAAGAGTTCACTCATCACCGGTCGGACCAGTTTTCTGAATTTTGGTGTTTCGATGACAACACTAACGAAATCGAAAATCGCAAAAATGAGAGATTCGAAGCCAAGGACTTCGCCATCAGAGCCGACCACTTCTGCATAGTTTTCATGTTCGCCGTCGTATTCGTACTCATTGACGTTAACAATAGTCTTTACGTAAATGTTGGCGCAAGTGATAAGACTTTGCCAAACGGGGGCTAATATCTCCGGCAGCCACCTTTGCATCTGTTTACGACAGTTCCTCAATAGTATTGTCAACGAATTGATTATATCTTTTTTGATTCCGAGATCGATATCAGGACTGGAATCGGGCAGAACTAACGCTTTGACCATTGATTCGGTAAACTGTGCCAAAATGGGCTCTAAATATAGAGAAATTGCATTTTTCTGATAATCACTCATTTGGGCGATTGTCTCAGCAATGGTTGTGAAAACCTGAACGGCTCGGCCTCGAGTTCGAAGAGAAAATTCTTGCGAAGAGATGAATATTTGATACATTTTGGGCAACAATAAGGGAGCGATGGTTGGGACCTGATTGTCGGTCACCTCATGACTCAACTCAACGAATACTTTCATTGCGCTATAGATTGCGATTCCATTACCAGAAGAAAGATATTCAATGAGTATCGGCCCTAACTGTGGCCACTCTTCTGGCCAGTCGTAGTGAGCTATCGTTGAGACCGCATAAGCTAAAGATGATCTCAACTTCTTATCAACAGAAGTGGCGCTCAAGTTTGAATTAAGACATTTGATCAGCAAATCCCTAATTATAGACTTGACATTCGGTGCGACGACAGGCGGAATGTGTTTATCACTGTTTGCCGTCCAATGAGCCTCAATGTATTGCTTAAGAAGAACTGCAGATAATTGTCTTATAGATAAACTAATTGATTCATTCACTGATATCTCAATCAAATGGAGTCCAAACTCTTAGAGAACGAATCAATTATTAGAACTAAGATTAATGATAAACATGAGTCAGACATACCTTCATTTGTCTCCAAGAGCTTGTATTGTTGTTCGGCATTACTTCTGATGTCTTTGTCGGACGAAAGAATGGCCAATAAATTTTCGTACAGCACTTCTTTGAGAGTATTATTTGCCATATTTTCAACACTTAATTAACAGATTTCAAAACAAACATCAATTTGATCTCAAATTGAATGCAAATTAAATTAAATTTAATTAAAAATAAGACTAATTAAAGAGGTTTTTGATTTAAAAAACGATTGTTTTGATAGATCGACAAAACATGTGATTAAAAACCATTGAATAAAAAGTGAAAACCAATGCTTCAAAAGTTATGTTTAATAAACGCTTATTATTATTGAACTAAATATTTGTTATAATTAAGAGATTAAAAGTGTTTTAACAGTGATTTGTGTTTAAATCAGTCAAAAGAGTTAATGTGAGTAAAAAAATAAAGAAAAATGTGTGAAAAAAACGGGTCCG
>JAQGAR010000559.1:0-13886 GCA_034697865.1 Oribatida sp.
AATAAAATTTATTTGTACTGGGTTCTAATTCTTTAATGTAACTTTAATATAACTCGAAATCTTATAGGATATATATCTGATGATCAGAAGTATTCTTTTATTTGCTTTTCAATAAATATTCGTCAGTAAATGATTACAATCATTGTCTGAATGACATTTAGAAATTTACAATAAATTATTCAGTTTTACCGATGAAATCATCAGTTATTTAGAAATAAATGATTACTAACTTTACAATTTATATCTAATATCTAAGAGTTTTCGCAGTTTTTTTCAAATACTGAAAATTTTAAGAAAATAAATACAGTGTAAGTTTGTTTTAGAAAATTAAATCAATGATTGAACTTGTACAAATGATACCATTGATATGAGAACAGTAAACAGGAAGTTTTGAGTTTGATAAAGGCTTTTACCAAGATTACAAGCAGCGGTTGAATTGAATCTAGAACAACCGTTTTCTCGATACTTTTGGCCAACCTCTTCCCAATAATTATTGTATTCTTGGTCGAAACCTTTACAGTCGAAGGTATACTTCTTATACACACAGTAGTGAATATCCAAAACAGCACAACATTCTTTCCTCACGGTGGGGTAAGGCTTAAAAATAATGTTCTCCGGGTCTATTTGCCATATTTTGCATGAATCCGAAATACAGGACACTTTTGTGGCCAAAACTTCTAAATTGCAACTATTGAAATTAAGTGAAAAATATTTGTCTTCAAGAGCGCTGTCCCAAATCGCAGTCACATTTGAATCTTGGCAATAAGTTAATGTTATCATTAAGAAATTTAATTTTAATATTAACACCAATTTGTTCATTGAAACCATTTTTTAAAATGCTGCTTATACGAGGTAACATTGATTAAGAATATTTACTCTTTTCGATAACCCAGGTCTCTCATAAATTGTATGACAAATATTAAAAGGTTGAATAGACATACATCCGTATCACTACTTTGCCATTCAATAGTACTGAGTCAAAACCAATTGAAATCTGCTCTGAAATTTCGTTTAATCAGTGATTAGTTTTATCAATTGCTTGAAAAAACAGTAAATTATCTCAGATTACAGAAGCGTTAATACCTTTAATACCTCTGAATAATTGGTTGCAACTAAAAAATTTTTATTTACCACGTCCAACCATAAACAGGATTTACAAAAAGTACATTAAGTTCAGTGCTTCGATTTAAATTTTAACCATTTTCTCGAAATAATCTGTATTATATATATACATTTGTCCCATGTTAATTGTTAAAGGACACTAATTTAACACTTATGCTTGAGTCAAATAAGTAAAATAGCTTGCAAGTTGTAATTTTATTAAAAAGTCTGCAAATTAATCTTCAATTAAAGGGTCAGAGTAGGTGGTGAGGGTTGAGTTTTGATCTGAATAACTCCAACTGTCTGTCTCATCCTGGTCTTCTTGCCAAATTGAAGAAATTTCGGACATCAATAATGTGTAATATGATGAGTTCCTTGTTGTAGAATCTTGTGAGTAGTCGAGAGAAGGCAAACCCATTGTCGACACACTCTCAGGCTCAGACAATTGTTGATAATTCTGTTCTGTTGCAGACACGGTTTCGATATGAATTTCATCGAGAATTTGCTCAAACCGTCGATTGCTTTGGCTTTCATTGGTTTGATCTAATTTTTCGATATTTGTTTTAAAGGCTGCAATCTTTTGCTCTTCGATTTGAACCCTTTGTCTCAAGTGATCAATCAGTGTCTGACTTCTTTGTCTTTGACTAGATAATGTCTGCCTAAAGCGATCAGCTCTTGATTTCAATATTTTTCTATACAGTGTTTCACTGTTTTCAATGATAAACAGTTTGAAGTCATTTTCATACTTCAAATGATTGATCCAAATGACCACTGAAAAGAGCTGTCGGCAGAGCGGACAGTAATTGTGAATATCTGACCACCGTTTCAGACACCGATAACAAAAGCAATGTCTGCATGTATTGGTGAAGCATAACTGTCCCTTAGCAATTGGTTCCATACAAATGGCACAGCCATCACTCTCTTCGTTTTCAATAGATAGTTTTATCCTGATTTCAGTCATTTTGATCTCACACTTAGTTTGACTATTGTCTCACAATTGTCAACAATTGACTTTATTTTTTAAAATTTTAAAACCACCTAAGTCTTAAAAATTGTTGACTGATTTAAAGTGAGTTATTTATACGAACCAGGGCGCGCGTGCCTTACCTTAGGGGGTCCAGCCGAGCCCGAAATTCAGGGAATATTTAGCCCATACCCTATTCCGTATAACGGAATATAAACTATTGAAATCAAATTTATTAAAATACCGATTAATAGGTTAAACTAATGGTTTAACTACGATAACTCTATAACTCTGTTTCCGGATCGCTCTCTGTACTACTGTCTGTATCTTCGACCGTATCAATTATTGTTGCATCGGAAGTTACACTTTCAGATACTGGGAAGATTTCGGATTCGATTTCATTTAGAATTTCCTCAAAGAGGTGATTGTTTTGGTGGTCATTAGAATCTATTTTGTCGAAGTTTCTTTGAATTTGTGCAACCATTTGCTCTTCTGATTCAATTTGTTGTCTCATTTGTTGAATGTTGTCTAAACTTGTTTGAATTCCATTAGTTAATCTTTGTCTCAATTGATTCCGTCTTTGATTGAGTCGAGTTCTCTTTGATACCTCTTCGTTTTCAATGGCAAAGATTGAAAAGTCATTTTTAAACCGGATATGATTGATCCAAATGACCACTGATATGAGTTGTCGACACACTGGACAATAATTGTGAGTATCTGACCAATGTTTTAGACACTGAAAGCAAAAGAAATGTCTGCAAGTATTCGTAAGACATAACTGTCCCTCAGAAATTGGTTCCATGCAAACGGGACATTTCTCTTGAAGCTCTCCATTTTCAAGAACTAATTTTAATCTCTTTTCAGACATTTCGTGTGACAACTCAATTGTACACCGGTTCTTTCCTTTGCTAATAAATCTTTTTATTTTTTGAAAATTTTGTCAACAATTAAGTTAATCGGGAAATGAAAATAAAATTTAGGAAAAATTTAAGACTTTTATTGACTTTGAATTCATCGAAAATTTCGAATACAAATGAATAGAAAAACAGAAAATGTGAGGACAACTATTACAGCGATTACAACCAACAACACCACCCAAATGGGAAACCGACACTTCCACGAACCTTTCTGATAATCTCGGCAGAGTTGAGGTCGTATAAAAGCTGGGTTGAGGTGTTTCAAATAATAATCGACATCCCGATAATCCACTTTACAGATATCTCTGGCCTCATACTTAATGCACTTTATAATGAAACCAAATAATTATTTACTTACAAATTATCTAATAATGGCAAACCTCAATCAGATCCCAATACGCACAGCATTGAATTCGTGCCCTATTGCTTTCCCCTTTATCTAAATTGACCTTTTCAATTTTTGTTGAATACTTTTCAATACATGACTGAAAATGTGACATCTTTTCAATACATGAGGTGGTCTCAATAGCATTGAACAAGTTCAATTTGTTGATAGCCGATAATTGGCCCAAAATTGTACGCAAATATATCAAAAATAATAGAATTATTAACTTGAATGAATACATTATTAATTAGTAATAATAACCAAAAGTCAATGGATATCGAAAACAACTTATATTACGCCAAAGTGTTCTCAGAATTCAAACAAATGAGTGGCGAAAGTGAAACAAACTCTGACAACAAACTTTGTCAATTGAATTAAAGAGTGAATTAAATTGAAATATCAAAAGGAAAGAAGAGGCTATATTTGAATTTTTTGGTTCCTCTTCAAATTGACGCCACTTGAAAGCTATTAGGTTTTTAGATTTTCGGAGTCAGAGATCAATTCAATTCTATGAAAATAACATAAGAAATGTTTTAATTGAATTTTATTTGATTTATATTACAACTGAAGGACACAAATATTTGTTTGTGTTTTTCCAAAAGTATTCAATTGAATAAGTGTTAATTTTAACTTGCTTCCGCCAAATCGAACCAGAGAATCGAGATTTTTATTAACACTTTTTTATTTTAATCAATAATTGAATGAATGATTATTTCAATTAATTATTAAATTAGAGCCAAAAAATTTTACATTAATTGAAATAAATTTGAATAACAAAACCAAATAAACAGAGAATTAATGGAAATGTGATGATATGAGAACCGCTGCAAAGATCAGAATCTCTGGGAAATTGTTCCTTGCAGATATTGAGGGGAACAGATGAGCCTAACTGTCGGGTGTAGGCTTCCATATCAGTCCGATCTTTAATGCACTTTTCATCGGCAGCCCTTTCAACACAAGACAAGAACTCCCAATAAGCACAGCATCCAATTTGATTGATACTGGTTTGTTGTTCGACTAATGTGACGTAACGCGACAGTTGACTTGTCTCGCGGTCTAACCTCTCCTGTTGGACATTCATACAAGCATTATATTCTTCATAGATTTTGTAAAGACAAGTGCCTCCTTTGGCAAACACTGTGTCCACCGGCGGTGCAATTTGTGGGCAACTCCGGTCAACAAACACCACAAATAGACAAAAACACAAAACACTCTTCATTTTGAATAAATTGTTTGAATTGAATTCGTATGAAATGAAAATAACTTTTTATGAAATTGTTTTCATATAAGTTTTTGTTTCAATGATTTCAATGAAGGGATGAAATGAGAAAACTTGAAGAAATGAATCCTTTTGTACCCACACACAGATGATTTCAGAGTGATCTTGAAAACTGATCCATTATATATTTCGGAAAATTAATCACAAAAATTGAGAGAACTCATCACAATAAAAGCCAGAACTTGAGCTTCACTCAGAATAATTCGAGTAAAAACAAATTTTTAGATTGTTTTAAAAAGATTCGATTTAAAAAATATTCAAATGAATGGCAAAATTGAAACAAAGAGCAATTTGTTAACCGATTGTGGTATTAATGACGAAAATTTGACGATCGGTTGTGTGTTTTCCTTGAGAACGCCTTAAATAGAAATTCTCATTGAATTCTGTAATTATTGTATGACTCGTTCACTCGAAAAACCTGATGAATGAATGAAATGTTTCTACTGAATGGTGAGCTCAGGTAAGGGTTTAGAGCGCCGGAGATGTCAGAACTGGATTCGCCTACAGACAATTAAGACCTTGACACATAACTTTCCAATTAATCAAAACACTTTTGTTTCCGTTTTGTTTTGATTATAAGCATTCACAAAAAGAAAATCTTATTTTAAAATAAACACAATTTTTGTTTGTTTTTTTGCGATTGTCTATTGTCTTGGGTGTGATATTATCACATCTCATTCAATTTTAAACCTTTTATTCGTTTTAAAGTAGAGATACCCAAAGGGTCAGCTCAAAACTCAATAGAAAACCTAACCTCTCCATAGATCTACAGCATTCCTGCAGAATTCTGTAAGTGTAAAGTTTAGATTCAATGATGTGGAAGAAATTGTTGTAAGAATTTCCATTTACCTCCAAGATAACTATCTTGATAAAAGAGGACAATCCAGTAAAGTTTAATTAATAATTAGTATTAGTAATTATAGATAGAATATCCACTATATTTATCAGCCGAGTGATCTTGCACATCACAGCAATTGTTTGAACACAATTAAATTCCAGTCTCTTATCATATAATGTGTGAAAAGCTTTTGAAGTAATTATTTATTAAACCATTTATTGGGTTAGTCTTTGATCTGATTCATGAAATCAGTTTCAGTCGAATTCGTGTTCAAAATTAATTCAATTGATTAATGATTTGAATATTTGTCAATATTTTAAAGTAAATCAATAGAAATGTGAACACGAACTCTTTGCTTTGCCACCAGTGTGGCATTGATTTTGTCAAAACGTTTAAACAAATGGATTATTATTTTCAAATAAATCTTAATTAAAACCAGGGGTTACCAAGGGGGATTTTTACAGCTTCCCTGAGCTAGAACCCAAAAATGCCCCTATACCCACTGAAATAGCTGTTTTTTAACACCTGATTAAAACTCATTACAAATATCCGATTATATGCTATAAAACCATATTTAACACTATTTTGCGAATTCATTAAAAAAGGGGTCACTTTTCTAAATAGTAAAAGTATTTTGAAAAGTATTTGAAGAATAACTCGAAATTTTGCAAATAAAATAAATGGAGCCCTTATAATATTATATGTATGTAAAGTTTTTAGATATAAACATGTATGAAATAAAACACAATACAACCGAATTAAAACTCAAATTGATAAAATTTTGATTGGAAGCTTGGTAATTTATCATGACGAAATGATAATTAATTGCACATAGATGATTAAGTACCATTTTCAACAATTCATTTTACAAAATGCATTTAATAATGTTCTAAATTTATCATGTTTACCACAATTTTTTGTAAATTAATAGAATATTCTCAATGAAAAAACAATTTGCCACATGTTGTGTGCAAGAGCATCTCTTCGAAAACCTGTTGAAAAGGTCAACTGACAACAAAGTGCTTACGTTTGGTCTGATATTAGACTTCTAACGAAAATTTAAGTTATCCATCTAAAATTCTCATTATCAAATGTTTGAATCCATTTGTCTGGAACTAATCTGACTATTGTCCATAGTTGAATGAATGATATTCCTTGTTATTAAACAGGTTTGTAAGTAAGTGCATGTTAAGTGCACCACCCCCACTTATTAATTAAAAGGTTGATTGTAGTGGACTAAAAATAGGATATGAATTGTGATAAACGTATTTTATGAATGTCTGGAATCAGTGGATGCTTTGTGTTCGTAAACACGTGTTTATATTTAATTGTCATTTCATTTAAATAAATAAAGAAATCCTTTAGTTATTGAAAATACTTTGATTACAAATACAATCACTTTATTCTTAATTATAATTACAATCGATACCATTTTCATCAAGTTTTCAAATCTTTTCACCTAATCTCCAGAGAAAAAAAAATGTCAGAGATGAATGAAATCGATGTGAGTATCAAATGAAGACTAATTCCATTAAAATTAAGAAATAAAAGATTTAAAAACACCACAAATGTCAACACATTATTAAAATGTTTTTAAAACAAAACCATTGAACTTTTGAATGTTTAAATGAATGATTGTTGACTGTCTGTCTCTTTGGTAAAGATGGCTGATAGTAGAGTGCCAATGGCCACCGGTTCAGTCCTCAATCCGATCGGCATCGATGACGATGACGTGATTGAAGTGATCCCAAACCACAATCATATAGACGTTAAGCCTTTAAAGAGTTCAGTGATTAGTCCAAACGCCACCAATCCTTTGCTCTGCGAAAAGTGCAAAACAGATGAAGTAATGAATGGCGTGGCCGCAGAAGACATGACTTCCAAAGACTATTACTTCGATTCTTACGCTCATTACGGGATTCACGAAGAAATGCTCAAAGACGAGGTCCGAACTCTCACCTATAGGAATGCTATGATTCACAACAAGCACCTCTTCAAGAATAAGGTCGTTCTCGACATCGGTTGCGGCACTGCCATTCTCTGTATGTTCGCTGCTAAAGCTGGAGCCGCACATGTGATCGGGGTATTTTATTTATAATTTTTATTTAGATTATGAACTAATTGTTCTGTCCTTCAGATCGAATGCAGTGGAATAGTGAACTTAGCGGAACAAGTGGTCAAAGATAACAATTTGTCGCACAGTATTATATCAAACCTCAAATCAATTTGTTTTTACTCAAAATTATCTCTTATTTTAGAAATAACTTTAATCAAAGGAAAGGTCGAAGAGATAGAACTTCCCGAACAGTTCCCTAAAGTTGATATAATTATCTCTGAATGGATGGGTTATTGTCTCTTCTATGAGTCGATGTTAGACACAGTGATATACGCCAGAGACAAATGGCTCGTAAGTCAATCCTATCATTCTATTGGAACACTTATTATAACCGTTTTTCTCAGACACCGGACGGACTCTTATTCCCCGATAGGACCACCCTTTACATCACTGCTATTGAAGACAGGCAATATAAAGACGACAAAATCAATTGTGAGTAAACTCTGTCACAAATGATAATCAATTGATTGTAATTTTGTGTTAAAGGGTGGGACGATGTCTATGGTTTCGACATGAGTTGTATCAGAAAGATAGCAATTCAGGAGCCTTTAGTCGATGTGGTGGACGCCAAACAAGTGGTTACCACCAATTGTCTCGTCAAAGAAGTCGACTTATATACAGTCAAACCTGAAGACCTCATATTCAAGTCGGACTTCCAGTTGCAGATCAAGAGAGACGACTACATTCAGGCGTTCGTCACTTATTTCAATGTCGAGTTCACCAAATGCCACAAAAGGACCGGGTTCTCAACCTGTAAGTATTTCACTACAGATTTCATAATCAACTGAATTACAATTTTTGTTCATCAAATGTTTAGCTCCGGAGTGCGCTTACACTCATTGGAAACAAACTGTGTTTTACATCGATGACTATCTCACTGTTAAGAGAGGGGAAGAGGTTGTCGGCACTTTCCAAATGACTCCAAACACTAAAAACAAGGTATGCTTTATGTTTGTAATTAACTGAAAACTTATATTTGTCTCCATTTATAGCGTGATATGGATTTCAATATTTACGTGAACTTCAGGGGAGAGCTCTCAGAACTCCAGCAGTCGTTTGAATACAAAATGCGCTAAAATTCTATTTATTTTTAGGCATTCTTTTCATTATTTGATTATTTCAGTGAAAAAAATTTGTTGTCAAGACTTCACTTCAGTTAAAATACTTTCAATTTATGTCCAAATTATTAAAAATTATTGAATTTTTCTTTCAAAGAGTTTTTTAAATACTCTTTAATTTGAAAATAGAGTAATATTTAAGAAACGAATATTATTTATAGTCTTTTGAAGTCTCTTTGATATAACATTTAATTCCAACTCTTAACTTATTTTTGGATTTGAAGCAAATATTTTCTCATTTCCTTAGTTTAGTCTTATTTTCTGATTATTTATAACTAAATGAAACAATTTTTAATATAAAGTTTAGCCGAAAAACAAATTGGATTTAGTTTTTTGCAAATGGACTGAAAAATTCGCAAAAATCTGAAAATTCAAATAATAACCTGTTTTTGAAGGAAAGGCTTGTATTCGTCGGTGGAGTGTTTGCGCACTCGATGTTAGCAATTGAACCAAAAGTGCGATCAATACAAAAGTCTTGTATTTATGTTTAGTTTTTTAAAGTAAATTGTTTTTTGTCAACAAATTTTGTTTTGATATTTTTAATCAAATCTTCGTTTAATACAAATAATTTTCTTACAAAACTATGTTTAAGTTTATTTTGTCGGCTCTCCTAATATGCTGGACATTAGCTGCCATTTGTTCGGGTCGTATGACTGGCGGGTGGACTGATTTGGAAACAAATGACGAGAATGTAAAGAATGTGACTGATTTTGCAGTAGATATGTATAACAAACAGTCCAACTCTATTCATTTGAAACAATTGGTATCAATAAAAGCGGCCAAATCTCAAGTAGTGGCCGGACGTAAGTTTATTATCACTTTCGCCATCGGAGAGACCAGTTGTAGTAAAAATGGCATTCAAAGGAACAACCACAGCGAATGTCCCCTCAGTAATACCAGTGTAAGTTTAACAGACACTTAACTTAATTGCTTGAAATCGACAAAACCTTGAAATAAAGGAAATAATGTTTCACTGAATTAAGTTTTGTTTAAACAGAACTTCCTATTTGTTTAGTCTCACTATTTGTCTCAATTGAGTTATGAATCTCTCAATCAAGCTTTTAATTATTCTCTTGGATACTCAAATATAATCAAATGGAAGATACAGTGATAAATTGAACTTACTCGAATTTTATATTTGCTTTGATAAACATACAAGTTAACTTTTATTGAATTATAATTTAGTTCTAATTGTTTGATATGACAGACCATCGAGACCTGCACTGCCGTTATTTGGGAAAGAGTTTGGCTCAAAAGCACTCAATTGTTGGATTTGAAATGCTGTCCGTCTGAAAGAACCGACTGCTAAATTGTTTTGTCGATTGGCTCCTGAAAATTGTCTTCGAGGATTGGCGTCTGTTTTGGTTGGACTAGTATATAGTTGGACCAATTTGCATGTTAATTTTTATTCAAGCAAAAGCCATAATACAAATTAATTATATTTCGGTCAATAAATAAGTTTTAAAAACACTAATTTTTGTCGATTTTTATTGAATTTCAAATCTATTATTTGAGATCTGTGTCGGTCTAAGACTTTGTCAATAATTGATGATTTAACATGTTAAACAAATTGAGAGACTAATACGAAGCGATGTGAAAATTCATGATTTCATTGCAAACAATTTATTAAAAAATATCTGATTTCAGGTCTTAATCACTAAAGTGTCGAATTTTATTAGTTATTTGTTTATTAAATTTATATTTTGTTTTATTTGTCTTATATTACGATCGAAGGGAAGACAAAATATCCGATTCTTTCATCTCAAGTGAAGTCTTTCTTACAGAAGCGATAGTTTGTGAAATCAAAGGAAGTTTTGTTAATTTGATATTTTGTTAATTCAAAACAACTGATTAAAATTTTTATAAAAATTTAATTAATTTTATTCTCAATTTTTCGATTTAATGTCTAAATTTTTTGAATAAAGAAAAAATAAGTTTCTGTTTTAATAACAAAAATACGTAAACTCCTCATTTTATATAATTTTCATAAAAAGTATTACAAATTCTTGAATGAAGTAAATGAAAAAAGTATTGAATTAAAAGGAAGTTTATCTGAAACTCTGCTATACTTTAGTCATATTATCTCTGAATTTAGATTTGTTTAAAATGAATTTAGGTTTGTTCTCAATAGTTATCAAACTTTGAACACAAAAATATTTATTATAACGTCATTTCTCAAACTCTTTGATTAAAATTAAATTATTCATTAATTTGAATCAGTCTTATTTGTGAGTTATCGCCGATATCTGAAAATTGCATTCATTTCATAATTTGTATAATATTTTAGAAGTTGACAAAAATTGTGATAAAATGAGTTTAGTTTCAAATGTTGTTCTAATTCTAGTCTTTATATTTCTCACAAATAGTCTTCCAATTAAAAGATGTAAATAAATATAATTATGTTTTAAAAGATTTTATAATTTTGATTAAAAATTTCAGATTATATCGAAGATTATTGTCGTCAAGAATTTGTATCTTTAAGTCCAGATCATTCAAATCCAATCCGACTTCATTTAAGCCGAACAAATAAGTTCGAGCATAATCTTTGTCTAATGTCAGTAAATACATCAGACGATTTCTTTATGGAAGTAGAAGGACGTCTTGGTCAACTAATGTTAGACAAGAATAGCTCCGATGAAAAGCGCTTACATTTTACGTTTAACTCAAAAATAACAGAAAATGTGAACATTTTTAAGAAGATTTTTGCCAAGAAGTTAATCGTATTCGTAGAAAATACTGAAAATAGCACTCAATTAAGTGATAATCTCTTGGAAACTGATCTCGAGTTCAGAGCTGTTTTCAAAAACGAAAATTTTGATTGCGATGAATCTAATGGTTAATCATTCATTTTGTCAAACTTCGTGGTCACATTAATTATAGTCTAGCTAATTGATTATTATTTTATATTCAGAACCATGTCTCAATACAGAAGAGGAGCTGGACGAGTCATCTGGAGAACAGCCGAACATTTACGAGTGCACTGAAAACGACTGCAGCGGTGAATCATTTGCTGAATGCGAAGACTATGAGACAAATTGCACGACAATTGGTTCTACAAATCACCAAAAAAGAGGTTCAGACAAAACTCTAATCCCTGGCCAACACTTAAGAGAAAGTTCAGGTAATAAACTGTTAATTAACTCAAATATGTTGAGTCAAATGAAATGACATTTTCGACGAATAGCTTTATTCACTCAATTATTTGCAATTAAATGTCACTTAATATCAGTGACTAGTGTTTCGAAAAAACTTAATTAATTCAATGATTTTCTTCATTACTTTCTTAATAGGTTCCAACCTTTTAGGACTCAATCATTTCCTATTCATTATTTTGGTTTCAATCCACAATTTTTTGCATTTAGTCGATTGAATTTGAATAATAAACTTTAATAGTATTTTGAAAATAGAATGTCGTTTTAAAAATAGAGATCCAAAAGGTCCCCTCACAATCACAAGCCTTTTCGATTCCATTAATATTTAATTGAATTTTATTGTTATAGTCTTTGACTAAATTACAGTCATTTTTAGTCTCTTTTAATGGTTTGAATTCAAAACTATTTAATATTAAAATATTTAAAATATAATCCATTTTATGTATTTTTCGTTAAATTTTTCAAATGTTTTTATAATGTATTCGAATATGATTTGACTAAATTAATAAGTAATCAAACTAATTAGTAACTATTATCCAGCAAGTGATTCTATAGATAACTGTATCATACATTGATTAAACAAGAAAATTTTACAATTATGTAACAAGTTCGATCAAAATTAAAAGATTTCGTTTAAATTTTACAGAGTATTCTTGCTATTCATTTGATTATAGACGTGATTATCTTTGTGACGTAAATCATCAAATAATTCAGTAAAAATTGGTCTTACATAATCAAAATATTCATTTTCTCATCAAAGTGACTTGGTAGTTGCCAAAAATCTAATGTAACTAAGGTATTCTAATTAATATTCAAAATCTATAAATAAAGGAACTATTTATAATAGATCTAATAATTAATTAAAAGTTAGAGAAACTAAAATAATAATTATCTCAACATTTGTTCCAATTATGTATTCATAACAAACAAGAAAATCATAAAAATATAAGATTGATATGACTAAAAGTGTAACTTTGGGCTCATTTTGACAGCGAATTTTCCATGCTCCATCAAATCCAAGATGTTGTTAATTGAACAAAATTAGTTGACCACTTCCGATGGTTCAAAGCAACAAATCAATTATTTTAGAGTTCACATGAAATGCAACGTTTTTATGACTGAAATAGTCGTAATGACCCCATTTTGGATCACTGATCAGATTTTCACTATAAAGAGGAACTGAAAACAAAAAAAAATATTAAAAATATATTGATTCAAACGAAAACTACTATTTTTATGAATGATTGAAAGTCTTATTAGGTTTAAGTCTCAAAACCACAACTTTTTTGTTCTAAATGTAAAATTCTATACATATTTAAGCTTAAAGAATAATTTTGATTTTAACCGTCACTCAAATATTATTTTTGTTTCGTCTCATAATTGAAAACATTTGTTAAACAAAAACTTATGAATAAAAGAAAGGTTTAATTAAAAGTTATTTTTAGTGTTTGAATTTTTTTAATTACCGGTGAGATGCGTTATTAACTTTCGCACATCGTTTATATTAGCTAGCTCATCAATCTGGGAATAGAAAATTGAAATTCTTCTCAATTTTATTTTACCAAGAGGATAGTCAGGCGGAGACGGACGTCCGTATCTGATAATGTTCTGTGACTCTCCATAATCGTACATAGCAAACCGTCCGGAAGCGATCCATTGTCCGTAATGTGAGATTATCCAGGTGGAAGCACCGTTAGGAAAGTGAGCTGCGAATGCACCCAATCTATCCTTTAGAAAAAACTTTAAAATAAATAGTTTTTTTATCTCGACTCACATATGCAGTTCCCCTCAGATTCAATCCGGTGACGACTCCAAGTAAAAGACCGCAAACATATCGAAGACTTTTATCATTACAAAGAATTCCTTGGAGTTTGAGCTGAGGCGGAAAATTGGCTAAAAAGCCCATGGGTAAAGATCTGAACAAGAATTGTTTTACAATTAAACAAGGGTTCGAATCAAACCAAATCCCACTACATTTACACCCATTAGACTTGTGATTGAAGATTTTAGAAGTGT
>JAQGAR010000560.1:0-13865 GCA_034697865.1 Oribatida sp.
GAGCAGAAAATGGTAAGATAGAAACAGTCATTACTCTGTCATTACTCTGGCCAAGTTTAATTTTGGTCCTGGTTAATTTTAGCTAAATTCGGTTTGAACTGCTCTGAATCCAGCTTGGGCGACCATTTTGGCCAGAATTACCGAATAAAGTTGCAAATTGAGCCTGCCATTCAGCAGCTGTTCTAAAATGTTAAAATTCGGAGGTTTTGGTCTTAACCAGGGGTCATCAAGCTCTGAACGCTTCGATTTCTAGGGGGGGGGTTCAGGATTTTTCGATACTAGCAGGGGGTAAAGGGTCTACACCCCCCTTTGATGACCCGTGGTTTTAACCACTGATTTTAATATTAATAGGAATTTACTAAAAACATTTAAAAATAATAGAATGTTTACGATTACTAGCTTGTTTTACTTATTCAACTTAATTGGTTGCGAAATATTGATATACCCCTCATATATTATTGTAGATATGGATTAACAATTAATTGAATTGAATTCTGAAACAAACAACAGCATCGTTTAAATGCAAATTTCCCCAATTTTTCGACTTTTCCCCATTTTTAAGATAACAAATTCATGATTTTCTAATAAATGGTGGCTTAGACTGACTTCCTCATTTCCATCCCTGATATTTACCGAATAAAAGTTGAAATTAAAAGTCCTTAAGTAAACTTTGAGATTTACTATGTTATGAAAGTGACAAAAGTTTGGTTATGACTAGCTTTCAATGTTTGGCAATAAAAGTATATTAAAATTATGTCACACTTTGTCTAAAAGTTAAATCTAAAGATAGTGCACTTCTGTTGCCATTTATCTGATAGCTATAGAATATAGTTAAGCTAAACATAGATTCACTCAGACGTATGAGAGAACAGTATTATTCAATTCTAAAGCATTAATGTTTGCATAATTCAAAGGTGATCTCAGAATATGTGTTCCTCTCTATCGATATTCTCTTTTATTTGACTCCGAAACAGATGTAAAGCGATTGTATTTCGTGTCAATTAATTTGCCATTTAAATTGTTTTAAAAAATATTGAGTTGCTTCTGATATCCTGGTATTTTTGAAAATGGGTTATGCAGTGATGGAAAAAGTGATGTCACTACAGGAGGAAGAGCTCAAATTTTTAGATAGCGTCCGCAATTGTATTAATATGAGGATTAAATGCGATCGCGAATACGCACAAAGCCTTCTGGCGGTCAGTATTTGTGCTCAAAAGTGTCACTTTAGTGATGACATCGGAAAGACTAATATCGGAAATGTTTGGATGACTATCGCCGACGAAATGGAGGTTTTGAGCAAATTAATGACTGCCAGCGCTGATGAGCTCACACACGAGGTTTTGGAACTCATGGACGAAATGGTCGCCGAAAAGAAGTCATTAAGGAAGTCGATGATCGAAGAGCACAATAAATACAGCAATAAATTAGATAATGTCAGTCAATACTTCCCTTCAACTCTTATTTTGCTTTCGCTTTACCCTTATTCAAAATGTTATACTTAATTAAAAGTATGATAAACTTATCAGGATAATCTAAACGCTTTGTATCATCATTTTAACACTAATTTATGATTAGATGTAAATTAATGTCAGAGTCGATGATATACAAGATTTTAACTTAAATTTTGAAGAAAAAAAACTTTGCAAGAAAAACATTTCCTGGATTTGTGCCTAAAATTTAATATTTTTGCTCAAATAGTGTTACGGAACGACTGTTTGTTTAGCACTCATTTATCTTTACTTTATATGCCTTCAGATAGTTTCGGATAAAATTCATATTTTGCTTTTACAAACATTTAATTGATTTTCTCATTAATCAAAAGCTGTTGAAGTCTTCGCAAAAGATTCAGTCGGAGTATCAAAAATGTTTGTCTACTTATAAGAGCGTTAAAAATAAATATGAAGACCTTTGGCTAAGACTACCCAAAAAGACAGAAACTACAAACATCGATACAAAGATTGAAAAGAAATTTATCGAAACTAAGAAAAAGTATAAGAAATTGTGTCAAAAACTGCATATTTTGCACAACGATTACTGTCTCCTAACAAACGAAGCGAAACAATACGAAAACGATTTCCGAATACTTTTGATTCCAAATCTAATATCATATCACGAAATGATTTTAATGGACTCGGGTAATTAAGTCAATATTTATTGGACCAAGTTTTTAATGTATCAGTTTACTAACTAGGTGACAAATGGAATAATGTTCTTATGAAATATGTGGAGAAAACTGATTTAACACAAGAAAAGTATAGAAGACTACAGAATAAGTTGAAAAATAAAGTCGAAGCTATGATTCAAACTAATATTTATGGGGATCTGAGGGGAAAGCTATCAAAATCAGTATTACCGCCCCTGACTATACATTTTAATGAGAAGTTGTTGGAGGACTATAGTGGAGCTCTTAAACCCAATCAATTGATTATCGATACGTTTACTATCGACTCTTTAAAACAGAGGTAATCAATGTCTCAATCATTCATTTAATTTGATATTCATATTAATGAACAGAGAGTCGGAATTGCAGTCAAAATTGAGCAAGTCTCAAAATGAAATCAGAGAGAAAAGACATCAGCAGAAACAATACGAGGAAGAAACCAAAGCTCTATTGGCTCTGAGCACCGATAATATCAATGCACAGATGGGTATCAAAATAAGAAAAAGAGCCATCGATATAATAAAGAAGGATCTGGTCTTTGCTGAAAGTGAACACGAGAGAACGCACCAGTTGTGGGAACGGGTGGACGTTTGTCTGTCCAAAATTGCTGGCATTCAAGTTCCGAATGGACTCGAATTGAATTTAAACGAAGAAACAGAATTTGATAGGATTTCCCAGAAGCCAAGCAGTAGTTCAAATTCCATCACAAGTCCTCAAACCCCAAAATCTTATGGAACGATGAGCTCTACCCTGACCTGGGGAAAAACTCTCATTAGCAAATTTAAACGACAGAAAATGTCAACATCTGTATCGACTCTGACTAGTTTTCCTTCGAATGTCAGTCAATGTAGCGATAAAAGACAGGACAGGGACAACAGTCTAGAATTGGGTGATGAAGACTGGTTTCATGGAAGTCTTCCCCGAATCGAAAGCAATAAATTACTGTCTAAAAAGGGTGACTTCTTGATCAGAAATACTCAACAGAATGGACAGCAGTGCTATGTAGTGTCAGTGCTTTGGAATGGGTACCGGCACTTCATTATAAGTATCGATTCTCAGGTATACTTTTCATTAATTTTGTGAACACATTTACAAACTATTGACTCAGTTTTTCGGATGAATTGATGCGATAATTATGCGAAAAATGACTTTTAAGGAAAACGAAAACTGGTTTATAATCGAAAGTAGTTTTTGTAAATATTTGTTTTTTTCTAATAATTTTCATTAATATAAATATTAAAGAAAAAGAAAACATAATTCGTTTTTTAGATATAAGTGAAATCATCCAAAAGTAGGTTTCATTCAAATTATTCGATAAAACAGGAAAACATTTATTTACTTTAACTTATGATTAAATAATAATTATTATAATAAAATATTTAGTGAACTAAAAATTTAATTAAATAAAAAACTCTGATTTAAGGGTCAATTCAAGTTCGAAGGGCCGACATTCACAACAATTTCAGATTTGATAGATTACTATCAATACAACAGAATTGCAATAACACAAAGAAGTGGAGCCCTTCTCTTGAATCCGATCCCAAGAGAGCGGTGGGAACTAAATCACGATGACATCGAACTCAAAGAAAAAATCGGCCGAGGCAACTTCGGAGATGTCTATAAGGGCATACTAAAGAAGACGGGTACTGGTACTCTAAAAGAAATGTTGGTCGCCATCAAGACTTGTAAAATCAATTTACCCGATGAACAAAAGCGCAAGTTTTTATCGGAGGGAAGAATTCTCAAACAATATAATCACCCAAATATCGTACAACTCATCGGTATTTGTGTTCACAAACAGCCCGTTATGATTGTGATGGAACTGGTAGAAGGCGGTGCTCTTCTCAACTACTTGAGGACTAATACTAATAGAACCAAACTCAATTTGTTTATTTTGATGCGAATGTGTATCGACTCGGCCTCTGGTATGGAGTATTTAGAGGACAAAAATTGCATTCACAGGTATCAAAGTCATAGATTCTTGCATAACAATCGCATGTTTATTTGCTACTATTTATTCGAGTGAATTCAATAATAATTAGAGTAAGGTTCAATCGAACAACAGATTAACCCTACAAAACAACCTTGTCACATGCTTAAGAATGAAAAAAGTTAAACTTGAATTGATGTCATTGCAATTAGTTTTCAAATGGATAATAAACTTATCCATCAGATAGATTCTGTGCTAGACTAGTATTTGAGTGATCAGGTCGTGCCTTAAGGAATGATTGGGGCATAGATTGTGTTAAACAAATTTTTAAAATTCATTATCAGTTTAATATTGAAATGCTTTTAAACACCAAAAGATATACAATGAGATATACAATGAGATATACAATGAGATAGGTACATGTAATGTATGTTTATTAAAAAGAATTTGAAATTCTTCCAAATAGTGATTAGAATCTTGTAAACGACAAAAACACAAATTCTTAGACTTTTGTTTTTAAAAATTGTTGCAGAGATTTGGCGGCTCGTAATTGTCTCATAGGGTTGGATAATGTGGTCAAGATTTCCGACTTCGGAATGTCGAGAGAGGCTAATATGGAATTGGAGTATACAGTTTCGGATGGTATGAAACAGATCCCTATCAAATGGACAGCACCGGAAGCACTCAATTATGGTAACACTTATTCGAAATCGAGAAGTTCTAAACTTGAATTGAAATTTTTATAATCTAGGTCGGTACACATCATTATGTGATGTTTGGAGTTTTGGGATATTGATGTGGGAAATATTTACAATGGGGAGTACACCATATAGTGGAATGTCCAATGCAAAAGCTCGTGAACTAATTGATAATGGTTATCGACTTCCCTGTCCACCTAAAACTCCGCAAAATGTATATCGATTAATGTCGAAGTGTTGGAGTTATGAACCCGAAAATAGGCCTCATTTTAGTCAAATCAAAACCGAATTGGAGGAGAGATATGTCGACATCAAAAACAAAGAAATCAAAGCAAATGAACAAAACACTGAAATCCATTTATGACTTTCAGAATTCCTCTTTAATTTAAGTTAAATCACATATTTTGTATCAGTTTTACCCAAAATATTGTTATGGAAATTCTTTTTTTTGACAGTACAATTAAAATCAGTGAACTTGGTTCAAAATCCCAAATACCTAAAATAATTCTACATTGTAGTATTTAAGCCCTTCTATTTAAGAAAGTTTATTGACAAACATGCTATTATATTGTGAACAGACCTTTGAGTACAAGTTTCTCTCTAAAACCTTGAAATATTTTGAGTGATTTGCCCCAAACGGGTCGAAAACCTACGGTCATCACTTTGAAGAAATGCTTCAGTAATATTACAAATGATTTCTTTTAGATTCTAATAGGTTTTGGGTTTCTATCGAAGCATTAAAAAGAGTTTTAAATTGACGTCAGAATTATTATAAAGTTATAATGTTTTGCAAAAACTAAAACTCATATTTGTATCACAAAAACAAAATTGAATGAAAATGAAATTTAACACAAATATAATAATAATTTTCCATTAGATTTAGTGAACGAATAAAAAGGTGTATAAATTTTTGGTTAAAAAATATAATAAATGAATTTCAATATTAACAGGAAATTCAATGAAAATTTTATTACTCTTACAGTCAATTGTTAAAACTGAATAATATTTTAGTGAATTGAATAGAGTGGTAGAGCAAGCTAGTTTCATTTTTCATTTGATAGTTGTAAAAAAATACAAAGCACAGCATGTTTTAGATGAATGTCCTGCCAAAAACACTTGTATTAGAAGAGAATAATTGATGTCAGTCCAGAAAATTGTTTGAATACTTGGAGAAAGTAAACCCGTTTATTGAAAACGAAAGTTTTCCTCAATTTTTGACACACTTTTTAACTTTGAAAATGTGAGAGAAAACCAGAGATCAGAAACTCTGTTAAGTCATACAAGTTTAAGGTAAAGAAGAAGTCAGAGTTTTTATGACTTTCCCAAATCAATTTGAATGCTTTCCAAACAGTTTTGATGTGTTTTGAAAAAAGAGGTATTTTTAGAAACCTATAATCGCATACATAGCCTGTGGTTAAGTTATGTTGGGTTGTGTTCAGTTGTGATGATATTTTCCCATTTCTACGAGTTGTAAGTGAGAATTGATTTGTCGATAACAAGGAATAGTTGTCAGCCTTGAGACACAGTATTGCAGTTTCTCTAAGTCTTCGTTAAGAACTTAGAACTCATATTCGCTCTCATTCTGTGAACACTTCTCTTGACTTCACTTTTTTCCAAAACAATTGTTGTCTTCAAAGTTATGGATAAGTTTTTGTGACAAATAGTGGCCATAAAACTAAATGATTATAACATTTCATCAATAATTATCTTGACTTTTCAAAGAAACAACCGAGCTATATTTTCAAAATGACCACATTTAATCTAAAGAATCAGAATCGCAAAAATTTATACTTTCGTTATATTTTAAGTGCTTTAGTATTGATTGGATTGATATCCGGAATCGTTTTTGTCTTCAAACCTTCATTTTTAGATGACATTAAACAAAATTTGTATGAAAGCAAAAATGTGAGTCAGAATAGCAGTCCTTTGAATCCAAATAAAGAAAAGTTGATTACAAGAGACAAAAGTGAAGTAAATGTGAATTCCATCACTGAATCCAAAGTGAGTTCAGAAGAAGAAAATTCAATAATTATTTTGACCAAATCGGGGAAAATCAAAGGGAAAACCCATGATGTGCTCGGAACCAAAGTCAATACATTCCTGGGAATTCCTTATGGCGAGGCTCCAACGGGCAAGTTAAGATTTCGCAAAACTGTCCCAGTCAAGTCATGGAGCAATATATTGAATGCAACCCGACTTCCTCATGCATGTATTCAATCAGAATACACTCAAAAGCTGTTCCCCGTCAAAATTCTTCAGTGGGATATAAGTGAAGACTGCCTTTATATGAATGTTTGGAGTCCAGTTACAAATGAGACTTCACTGCCAGTCATGGTTTGGATTCACGGCGGGATGTTTACTATTGGATCGGTTGGTGTCGACGAATATGATGGCAGTGTTTTAGCCTCTTTTGGAAATGTTATCGTCGTTACCATTCAATACAGAATAGGATTATTTGGATTTTTAGACTTGGAATCTGATGAAATCCCCGGTAATATGGGTCTATGGGATCAGGCGGTGGCTCTCAAATGGATAAATCAAAACATTGAGAATTTTGGAGGCGACCCAAATTTGGTGACACTTTTCGGACAATCAGCCGGTGGTATATCTATAGGACTGCATATGATGTCACCCGAAACTAAACACTTATTCAAAAGAGCTATTTTTCAAAGTGGAAGTCCTATGCTTTTAAATCAAGTGTTTACCCGAGGACCTAAAGTAGCCGAACGATTCGCAAATACAATAGGATGTCTCCCCGAAGGAACAGATCTTTACGATTCCCTGGAAATGGTAGTCAAATGCATCGATAACATGAGATTCAAGAAAATAAGTGAGGCACAACAAAAGATGGTGGAGGGAAACCCCGTGCCATTCCTCCCAACCATTCCTTCCGAATACGTGGAATACTTCCCCACAGAAATCAATGAGAATATAACTTATGAACAAAAAGAAATACTCGTCGGTTTCAACAAAGATGAGGGAAATCTAATCCTTCATTTGTCGTATCCTAAAAACTATACCAGAAATTCAGTGCCAATAATCAATACCTTAGTGGAGGCCAGGGATGCCATAACTCGTATGACAATCGATGGAGGTTTTCCAGAAACTCAAGCCAAGAGTATGGCATCTATTCTACTGAATGGCAATGCAACGGACACACCTGAAAACTGGGCCCGGAAAATAGGGTCGGTTTTCGGTGATATCATGTTTGTGTGTCCGAGCATTCGATTGGCCGACAGGTTCTTCAGTTCCAACAAAACGGCTCATATGTATATATTTACACATAGATCTCATAGTAGTGCTTGGGGCAAATGGATGGGAGTCACACATCATGACGAAATCTATTATGTGATGGGACATCCGCTCAGGTATCCCAATAAATATGATGGAGAAGACATTAATTTAAGTAAGAGAATTATGAAGACGTGGACTCATTTCGCCAGAACTGGGTATGAATTCAATATAACTTTCCTTAAAATTGTTGTCTGTTTTAGTATTGCTTTAATTTTATTTTCTTTTGAATTTTGTGACAAAAACCAACAAAAGTTCAATTCATTAAATATATGCCAACATTTTGTTAGGAATATATATAAAAGAATTTGTTTTATGTTTACGTAATCGGGATTTTAAAAATTAATTGTTTTGAAATTGTTTGGCAACAATTCAGATCTGTCTCACCGCCCGAATATCCTCATAACTGGCCCGTCTATGACTCTACTAAACCCTATTTGGACCTTAACACAGAGAATGCTTACGTTGGAAACAAATTTCACCAGGAGACCTGCAATCTATACGACGCTCTCATTGAATATCTTAATTGAATACTTTTTAAATTAATATAAATGTAAAAATGCAAATAAAATGCGTGAAAAACCGATGGAAAACAAATTGTAAACCATTTAGTAATGAGAAGGAAAACTCACACAAAATGTTTTGTATAATAATTACACAACACTTACTTAGACTATGGGTTTTTGCATCTTACAAAACCTATATCTACATACCTGTATAGAAATAACAGCTTTGTTAATAAAACTGATTTGAAGGTTATTTAAGTAAATTTCGTCAAAAGAAGACTTTGGAGGAGTACTTTCCCAGTGGTTTAATTACTATTAATTATGAAATATCAGACAAAAAATAGATATTGAGAACTATGAGAGCTCTTCACATATTTTTTCATTGTTTTTAACACTAAATTATTAAATGATTTAATCGACTGTTTTCATTGATGTCATAATAATCATATTTGTGTCGAATTCATTGAATGTTTAGATCGTATTTGAAGTTTAAAATAAAAATGAAATAAAACATTTAAGAATTTGATTAATTATTAATGAAAACTGGATTTTATTCAAAACAATTTTAAAATCAGAGTTTAAAAACTTGAGAATAATTAACGAGAATTTCAATTGAATTTGATTATTAGTAGGAATATAATAAATATTGCGGTCAGACCTCAACGGCATTGGCCTCACTATTCTCTCCCTTTTTATAGCACTTATCCATAATTGTCAACAGATTATAGTTGGCGTCTAATTCCCGCTTCAATTGCGCCACTCTTTGCTTTGCATCGGCCAATGACTGCTCCAGAAGTGCTCTGTTGATGGTTATGGAGGAGGCCTTATTTGTGCCGTCCCTTATATCAGTTTGAGAACCTGACACATAAAACAAAAGAAGAGAATTAATCAAAGGTCATTTCAAAATTAATTCTAAAAATAAGTTATACCATTCGCCTGCTGTAAATAGTTATTGACCATGTTCATCTGAATACTTCTCCATTCAAGTCGAGGGTCATCTAATTGATTAACCCTTCTTATGTGGTCGACATAATAAATTCCTGAATCAAACCAATCAATTAAATTAGAAAAATGCAAAAAATCAAAATTTTCCTTACATTAAGTGTTATTGAATTTAAAGATATAATTCAATGACTAAATCAAAAGTAAAACAAAAGTGAAAAACAAATCGATTTACGATCAAAAAGATCTCAAATATTATAATTAAAATAAATGAAAAATAAATTCAGTTTAAAATAAATAATAAGAATTGAATTAAAGATATTTTAACAAAATTTTCGTTATATTTATTTGTATTAAAATCTAAAAAAAGTTTGAAAAGTAATTAATTGAGAGCTAAAAGTTACATATGTTTTGAGGGAAATTTAAACATAATTTGGATTATTATCTGAGATAAGTACCGATTTGAGGCTGAAAGGCATACTCCCACCCGAATGGCAATTCTTCAGCCACACAATCGGCGAAAGTGGACGGTTTGGTCATTCTAGTGGACAAATATTTAAATTAATACAATTAATGTGTTTTATGACACACCTATCCCTGGGATCAACCCATTGAGTTCTTTTAGTGTTGTGGTCAACGTAATAGCACTTTCCGGTCTCTGAGTCGTTGGCCACTTCCCAGCCGTGAGGTAAAGGAATGCTTTGAGCACTCTTTAGGCGATGGTTTTTCGGCATAAATAATATAAACTTAACTAAAAACTAATTAAATGTTTAATTAAAATGATTTACATTTAAATGAATGAATAAATGCTAACTAAAAAGCAATGAAATTGTGATTAAAAGCAATTTGTAAACAAACATTTGAAAAGTTGTTTTTTTGGATTAATGCCATCTCTTGACCCAAAAACCATTTTATTTTGGTTTGTGTTTGTTTGCGCACAAATGGCGCACAGCATAACAAACAGCATAACAAACAGCATAACAAACAGCATAACAAACAATGGTGTTTAATGAGTTCAGATCTTAATTAAGACTCTCTAATGTCATTACAAACGCCGCAAATGGCTCCCAATTCGGCGCCAAACGTGTCCAATAGCTCTCAGTCGAGCAGTTCGGGCGCTTCTTCTACGCCGACCTCAGCGGATGCGTGTCTATCGATTGTCCACTCTTTGATGTGCCACAGACAGGGGGGAGAAAGCGAAGGATTCGCTAAACGTGCCATCGAATCATTGGTTAAAAAACTTAAGGAAAAGAGGGATGAATTGGATTCTTTGATAACTGCCATAACAACGAATGGCGCGCATCCGTCCAAATGTGTAACAATTCAGCGGACACTCGATGGGAGACTTCAAGTGGCCGGTCGTAAAGGTTTCCCTCATGTTATTTATGCTCGAATCTGGCGGTGGCCCGACCTCCACAAGAATGAGCTCAAACACGTAAAGTACTGTCAATACGCCTTTGATCTCAAGTGTGACTCCGTTTGTGTCAATCCCTATCACTACGAAAGAGTAGTCTCTCCGGGCATTGATTTGTCGGGCCTTACGCTTACCGGACACGACGATGAGGTGGGCCTTAGAAGTCAAGTAAAAACTGAATACGTTCCGGGTGTTTCCAACTCACTATCTCTTGTGACTGAGCATTTACAGCAGCACGTGGTGCAACATCACCCACACCCGCCACACTCAGCGGCTCACCATATTCAAAATCAATCGGCCCATCCGTCTGTTTCTCATTCTCTATTAAATCCTTCGACAACGACAACATCTCTGTCCTCATCGAGTAATGACTCGTTTTCTCGAATGATGCCAACGACTCCGACCACATCTGATTATATCACTGCGTCGTCGCCACCGCCCTCTCCAATGGTATCACAAGTTACGCCGCAAACACCAGAAACTCCTCAAATTGCACCGCCAGTGGCTCCTGTAATGGGTGCTAATGTTGGCCCTCCGCTAACACCGACTCCAAATGGCAGTACCGGTTCTTGGGTTGGCGGTGCAACTCTCTCTTACACTCAAACAATGATTCCGGATCCTCCATCCCGTGGAAGCACTGGTATGACTTCGACTGCATTCTGGCACTCGTCACCCATGCCTAACGAATCAATAAGTTCAATGCCGGCCACCAATCTGTCGTCTCAACCGCCTCCAGAGTACTGGTGTTCGATCGCATATTTTGAATTGGACCAACACGTGGGCGAGACCTTCAAAGTGCAATCCTCTTACGCCTCTGTAATTGTCGACGGATATGTCGACCCGAGTGGCGGCAATAGATTTTGTTTGGGCGCCCTCTCCAATGTCCACAGGACTGAACAGAGCGATAGAGCTCGACTTCATATTGGAAAAGGTTTGCATCCAATTTGTTTGCAATAAACTAATTGTTTAATTCTACAGGTGTTCAGCTCGACTTGAGAGGAGAGGGGGATGTATGGCTCAGATGTTTATCTGATCATTCCGTATTTGTCCAGAGCTATTATTTGGACAGGGAGGCTGGCAGATCTCCAGGAGACGCCGTCCACAAAATCTATCCCTCTGCATATATAAAAGTTTTCGATTTAAGGCAGTGCTACCACCAAATGCAACAACAGGCCGCCACCGCTCAGGCAGCTGCTGCTGCACAGGCTGCTGCTGTTGCCGGACATATTCCAGGACCGTCTTCAGTTGGGGGAATCGCACCCGCTATCAGTAATGCATACGTTTTCCTTTCTAATAAATAAAATGATTTGATTATTTAGGTTTGTCTGCGGCGGCGGGTATTGGTGTCGATGACTTGCGTCGACTCTGTATTTTACGGCTTTCGTTTGTTAAGGGTTGGGGACCTGACTATCCTCGACAGAGCATTAAAGAGACCCCGTGTTGGATAGAAGTTCATCTCCACAGAGCCCTTCAACTGTTGGACGAAGTCTTGCATACAATGCCTATTCACGACCCTCGACCTCACGACTAAGCACTCATCGGACTAAACAGTCAATTATTGATAAAAACTACAAATAATTGTTTTTAATTATTTTTTAAATCAATGTTTAGATTTTAAAGTGTTTTAAATGACTTTAATCATGAAAACAGTTTTAAATAGCGATTCATATGTTTTTTTGAATCAAATATTTTAGATAATTATTTCATATTTTGCTTATCTTTTTCCGTTCATTGCCTTAAAAGCAGGGATCCCTAAGCTCGGGGTCAGAGGCATTTCCCCAAAATTATGCCAAAATTCCTAGTTTATCAAGGAAGGGAACAATGGCGGACCATTTGGACGAAATTCTCGAAAAGATTGCCCCGCTCTAGGCGATCCCTCATGGCGATTTTTTGCTAACGGAGATTTTGGGCTGACCTCCCTGGAGATCCCTGCTTAAGAGATATTTCTTTTCAATACAAAAAAATCATTTGCGAAACACATTTAAACTTTTATTTTATATAAAAATCAATACTTTTTTTTAAAGAGTTTTTTAAGATTTTAATACTTTTATGAATTATTTATTCTCTGAATTGTATTTTTTGATCGGAAATTTATTTTCCAATTACTAGAAATCTTTGCTCATTTCAAATCGTCTCATATTTTAAGAACTAAATTATTTTAAAAGCTTTCGATTCGATATATAATTATATAATGTCTTTAAAAATCTTAAAAGATCTTTAATCTTAATATGTTTGACAAGTGTTTTTCGGCACAACTATTGTTAACTAATCATTGATTGAACTTATTATCAAAAACTTTAATTCAATTTTTGATCAATAAAACTGACTTTAATTCAAATTTGAAACATAGCGATTTTTGGGTAAATGACTCTTTAATGAGTTATTTGTGGTGACATTCAATGGATAGCAATTATCTTCAATACAGTCAAAGTTCGAAATCGTATTCATTTTGCTGCTATTTTAAAGATACTATATCAAGGAATCTCAAATATATTAATCAAGTAATGACTGTCACTATTAATTAGATGCAGTCCTTGATGTCAATCATTGGAGAGTTCTTTAATTATTCCTTCCATTAAAAGATCAATCATTTACGTAAAAGGGCCGCTAATTTAGTTTATTCTTTGATGCTCTATTATATCACCATAAATTAAAATCATGTCGTATGTAAGTTCGGCCGTCTCAGAAGTGATAGAGGGTTTTTTTTGTCCCGAGTTCAAGGGAAGGAGTAAATGGCAGCCAAAAACCATATATTTTCGGGGAATTTTTGGGAGAAAAACGGGCTTTTTTGAAGGGGGGAGGGGGTCAGATTTTTCGTTTAGAAAAATTTCTTCTTAATCCCACTGGACTCGAGAAAAAATTTCTCCCCGTATGCTCCCTAGATCGAAAATTTGAAGATCCCTGGTCTTTACCATATTTACCA
>JAQGAR010000561.1:0-13863 GCA_034697865.1 Oribatida sp.
TCACAAAATCCCCCCCTGAGCCGGAAAAATTGGACAAAATCCCCCCTGAGAGCGAAAAGCTCGAGGCCCCCCCCCCCCTAGAAAAATTGTTGAAAAAAGTGGGAAAATGGCCGCCGCGCGCAGCATTAAGGCAAAATGGCGGATTTTTGGCCGCCATTTTATTCCTCCCCTAATCTCGAGACGAAAAAATACCCCCCCTAGATCCCCCCTTGAAATCGTTTTGCTTGGTGACCACTGATATAAGGGCAACATGATTTTCTCATTAAAATTGTGATTTCTCTTTATAATTATGTTTATCTTTAGTCAAATGATTCTGCGAATAAAATAATCAGTTGCCTTAGCTTTTGAAAAATGATTCATCCAAATAATTTTACCACTAAACAACTTTTCATTTAAATTTTATCGCAATTTAAGTGAAAATTTATTATTATAATTATTATTTTTGAGTCTACTCACTGACTGCGATGATTTCAATAATTGACAAACTCTTAAAACCTGAATAAACTTAAGAGCCCTTTGTGTCATCAAAGGGGAGGGAGTGTAGACCCTCTCTAGAATCGAAAAATCCTTAAATAGAAATCGAGGCCATTCTTTCAGCCGGTAATTTAGCCGAAAAAACGGATTTGAACCAATTAACGTTAATTCAAACTATATTTAGGTCTTTAAACCGGTTCAAACCCGAATTTAGGCTCAGAATCCATCAGTCTTATACACCCGGTGGAAGTGTCTGTCCACCATGTTCAATTTTGTTTCATAATTCTCCCTTATACACGGCGTGTATTACACGCTGAGAAAACATTTTTAGGAACCTGAGAACATTTTCCACACCACATCAATTCTAACTTAAGTATAAACATACATCAGGGATGGCCAAAAAGGGTCGGCCCAAAATCCCCCTGTAGGTGAAAAATTTAAAAATTGCCGCGTTCGAGGGCCCCATTAGCTGGATGCCGTGCGAAGCGCGCCGACCATTTTTTCGGTAAATTTGGCCAAAATGGCCGTGGAAACTGCATTTAAAATGAATTTAGGACAATTTAAGCTGAATTAAGCTAGTTTAACTGGATTTAAACCGGATTTAGCGGTAAAAAGACCAAAATGGCGGAAATTTGGCCTACCTGATCCCTCCTAGGATTTTTGGCAAAATTTTCCAAAAAAAATCCCTCCTGGAGTCGTCGAGCTTGGCGATCCCTGACATACGTGTATATATAAATGATATTTCTTGGCGTAATTGGATTCAGAATAAACAAAAAGAGTGAAAGACATGAAGTAATCTCTTCTGAACCTAATCTCAAGAACTGAGAAATTTATTTGAAAAGAATTCTTAAACAATGAATTGAAGTGAAATACAGAATATTCTCTTACTTTTATCGTTGGATTTATTTGCGCAGAAAAGCACTCAAAATAATCCAGAGTTGAATTCAAAGGAAGTACAGAGTGATTTTTTAAGGCTTACCGTTCAAAAACTAAGAATTTCAAAACTAGCATATAATACGTCAATTAATTAGAAACCCCTTTAAACTTGAAATGAAAAACTTTAAAAGTTAGCATTAAATATTTATTAAATTAGCTTAAAACTTTTATGCCTTCGAAACTCTTAACTCTTTGAATGTAAAATTAATACTAAAAGTAATTTTGTTTTTCATTGATTTTCTTTATTATCTTATTAATCTGATCTGATATCACATGCGCTCTCCCTTATCTTAAACTTTGCACGTATTCACTGTTCAAAGTTGAACACAAAACAGAATAGCGGTAAGCCTAAAACAATCACGCTGTATTGAATCAGAAGAATACAAATGACAGACAATTCATTATAAATATAGGGTTTCATAGAATTAATCAAAGCTTCACTAATGAACCAAATCTTTAAAAAAAGCCTGTTTTGTCTTAAATTAAACTTTTTATTGAATGTATTGCAAATCTTATGAAATAGAATCAATATTCTTTAATCAGGGCATCCTTGAATGAGACTATTAGGTTTTCATACATCATGGTATTGTTACACGACTAGCCAAGGGAGTGGTTTACCACCTCCTACAACCGAAAAATCCTGAAATATCAAGCACCTCCCCAGCGAGTCTAGTGTAATTTACGACACTTTTCCAAATATATTTAATAGTAATAGCTGTTCAAGCTGATTCCCATGGACATTTTTGTTGTAAATAAATGATTGAATCTTGGAGAGAAATGGTGAAATTTAAATAAACCAAAATAAATTAATTTTTATTCAAACATTTACTAATATACAACAGTTATTAAAGTGACAGAAAATGTGGCTAAAAATGCCCTTGTCCATACAACTTCTAATGAAAATTTATAGAGCAATAACATAATCTTATTAATGTCTACTTTTAGATTTAAAGTGTCAACAAATTATATAACAAATTATCTTGGGGATTGTCACATTATTGTTTCATATGTTGGGGCTTATAAAATCTTCTTGATAAAATATTAATTCAATAATAGTTTCAACTTAAATATGTTAGTTAATATTTGAGGTGTTTGTCCGATCTGTAGAATTGGTTGTTTCATTAGTTTTTTACTTTTATGAATTGAGATATGTATATCATATTATATGTAATCTATTATTAAAAATACTGAAACTGTGGGTATTTTTGAATTTATAATAAAACTTAAATCACAATATGATATGAGTTAGAGTTGTGTGGCTTCGGGTAAGTTATCGTCGAGGGCTTCGCACCGAACTCGTCCTTTACTGTCACAGTCGACAATAAGTGTTGCGCCATAATTACAAGATTGAATTCTCAAATGACGGTTCAGACTGTTTCGAAGGGCAGCACTTTTACGATAGCTTGTGATGACCAAGATAAGGAATATCACGATATATATTATCAAGACAACCTGTTTAGACAAAACCCTTTTAAAAGTACTTGAAAATTTTAAATATACTAAACATAGTAGATTGTATAAAAAAACTAATTTTCCTTGGGGGCGTCTAGCTCAACCAGTCTTTAACCAGGAGTTACCAAAGATTAACAAATTATTTATTCTCATATAAAGAGACTTTACTTCGTTATCGTGGTAAAAAGAACTGAGTGTTTGATTCATTAAGATCATTAAGATTCATAGCTTTTATTATACTTTCATTCAATAAACTTAAAAACAACTTCATCTAAGATCTCTGTATCAACTTTATTGCTTTCGTTTTGGATTCAACAAATTGGGAGGGGGGTGTATGATGTTAACGCGATGAATTGCAAATAGATACAATCATTCGCAAAACATAGGAAACCCGTTGTTCTTCAATCTGCCCATGTTAATGTTGGAATTTTTAAATGAATTGGAGATTATGGAAACTATGGAGAATTGAATGATTTCAAATGGTTGCCATAGAGACTTGAGCAGGGATACAGAAAAACCCTCAAAGCTCTTTTTAGCGTTTTTAGTGTACTTGCTAAACCTGAAAAAAATTGAAAAAATATTGGACGGATTTGTGAGATATATCCAGATAACTAAAATACCAAATAAAATGTAGAATGAAAAAGTAATTCAAAATATCTTTTTTGTCTGGATTGGTGGAAAAATTCCATAGTTACAAAAAAAATTCAATCTAAACTTCTAACATTATCATGGACAAACTGACGAAAAATAAGTTCCCTATGTTTTGCGAATGATTGCATGTAATGTAGATTCGTTTGAAGAGTTATTACCGTAACGTAAACTATGGCATCAGTCGATTGGGTGGAAAAGACTACTTCAACTGTTTTGCCATCATTTTGGTCGACAGGAGTGACATCATATCGAAGACCGATCGGTAGAATTCGACATAATATTGAGGCCGCCCTTTAATTCAAATCAAGTTTAAAATTGGTTCACAAAAGGGCTTAATATTGAGTTTTAAAATGTAGAGAGAGTCAATTAACAGAGTTAAAAGATAGTTGAGTAAATATAGTTTTATAATGTTTTTCTAGAAGGCCTAACCCAATTAACATAATGTTGGATTCATAATGTGCAGAGAAGTGGTATAGCCCAAATTTTCAGCTAAATAACCCTATAACCATTAAAATTAGCGTTAATTATGGTTAAATTTCGTTTAAAACGGGTTTACACCAGAATTTCGGTAATTTTCAAGAAAAAACATTTGGTGCAGCGAACATTTCAACGGTCAATGTTTCAAATTCTAGAGGGAGGGTTTTACTTGAACATTTGATTCTGGGCGGAAGAGGTGATTTAAGTTATCCCTCCTTGGCAATCCCTTGACTCTATTTATAGTCAAATTCCTGAGTTGTTCCTTACTGACCTATCCTTCGCTCGATGTTATCCCCCAAATCGTAAGACCAAAAGCCATTTTTGTATTCCTAAGCTATCCTTCGCGTTAAAAAACTTAAACATAATTAACTTGAGCTCAATCATTGAAATATTATCTCTAATTTCATTCAACAAACAAAGATGGTATTGTTTTTTTTAATAAATTAAAATTTTTGACAAAAGAAAAACTTAATACTTTATTTAAAAATTAGTTGCAAATGACTTGATCAAATCAAAGAATTTTGTGTACATTATTTAAGTTAAATATAAAAAGAAAATGTTTCGTTTAATTCTACCTAATCAATCAAATCATGTCATTATTTCAATAGTTGAAAACTAAAATTTCATCACTAAAACATTAATTTTTCAAAATATATTGTCTTTGGTTTCAGGTTATCCCTCTCTCTTACTTATCCCAATTGCCCGAATCGGACCGAAGGATAACTCAGTAATTTTACTATATATAATTTTGATTAGTTTTTGAACTATAGATAAAAATGAATGGAAATGTATTTTTGTCGAAATGTGATATTAGAAAGACTTTTGTCGCAAAAAATATGGGGTTCTTGGGATTGAGATTGGGTTCGCGTGACAGTATGTGACAGTCTGTTACACCAAAGTATATAACTCAAAATTTGGTTCGGTACATGTACAGTCATTAAAAGATCATATGAGCTGATCAATGATCATCAATTTTATCTAACACAGGACGGGAATGGGTAGAGAATTGAGAATCTTCGAGAATGAACAGAATTAATAGCCACAGAAATACAGTAAAATACACAAGATGGAAATTCTACTGTATTAAAAACCCCCTTGATTAATCAATTCGTTTTAATAACTTGCATATGTTCAAACTATTATAGAACAAAATTCATTAAAGTTGAGCAAGGATTAAGTTAAGCTTTGAAAAGATCGTTAGCCATAGAAAATGTACTTAAAAGCCTCTTCACTGCAAACTCTTTCACTCCATACCCTCTTCACTCATAAAATAATAATAATTACAGGTATTAAAGGTTTAAGAGTGAAAACGGCTCATATTTCTTCTATCCCTATGACACAACTTTTAGGCCCACTCTTGGCTTGGTAATTTTAATTTAAGTTAAATTATTTAACACTCATCTATTTAGTAGACATCTAAATTAAATTAAAAGTTGTCAATAAAAACAAAACATTTAAACGATTTTAAATTGAAAAAATAACATTCTGAGGGTAAACATACCTTGCAACACTTGAACTGCAGTCTCTGGAAATATTTTCTCCGTATTTCATCTTTTGTTAATACAAAGTATGAATTCTTACATCGATTGTGATTACATTGACTGAAAACAAATTCATTACAAATGTTTGATTCAAATTTATATTTAGATATATATTGAATCAATTACTGAGTTTTACTAAAGTGAAAAAAATGTCATTTTGTCTGAAATAACGATTATTAAGGTAAATGTTGAGACGAAAAATGAAAGAATGAGTACCAATGAGTTGATATGTATTATTGACAATTACTTATTGTGTTGTTTCCAAAGCCAGTTCTAACTTTATATTATACCTTCAAATGCATGATATTCTGTGAATGTTGTGACCCAAGATGACGCAAGCGCATTCTTATTTAATACATACCATTGTATTACCTTATATACCCAATATTAGTACCTTGTTGTTATATACTTCAATACAAGTTATAAATATTAGATTATATTGTATATATAAATGATATTATTTTAGAGAATCTATAACTGAATGATAGGTAACTTTCACTGATAATTAATGATGGCTGATGTTTTTTCATGTAGGGTTGAAAAAAACATGTATTTTACTTTTGGGTTTGTATTTTTCACTAATTTTCAGTGAAAAATTGCGTTTTTCCCCTTTAGCACTGTTAATGCTACTGAATCCTGGACTGTATATGTAGTTAAACTACCAATCATAACAGAGGGGTTTGAATCTATTAAAACTAGGGTTGGCTTAAAGCCACAGAGCTTGAGGATCCCTGATTATTTGGAGGCAGGTGTCACCAAAAGAGGGTTAGACCCTTTACTCCTTAGAAACCTTGATTTACCCCCTAAAAATCAAAGCGCTCAGGATAATACCGCAGCGGGATGCGCGAAGGCCATTTTTTCGCCATTTTTGCCGATTTATCCGGAATAATCGGTTTAAAACCAAATTTACGTCAATTTTAACCAGATTCATGAGTCTAAACCAGTTTAAAGCCAAATTTGGGCTCAAAATCAAATTTTCGGTTAATGGCGGCCATTTTGCCGGTCATGACACTTACGGACTACAACCCTCCCCCCTTAGAAAGTCGCCTGAAAATTTCGCAATATTACCCCCTAGAGCTTCTGAGCTTGATGACCCCTGATTTGGGAAAAAGGCTAACCACCTTGGTTATCCCTGCTTTGAAGTGTAGTTAAACTCACAATTATTATAAGAATTTTGTAGCATTTACTTTCAACATCGATTGAAATTTCTAAGAGTGTCAGTTAATTTAACAAAGAATTTAAACTGGCCAATTCGGATGTGAAAATGTTAAGAATAAAAAACTCATTGAGTAATTCTGAAAGAAATCAATAATCGCTCATATCTCTCCATCTTGTGATGATATTCAAGAATATTCTTTCAAACTCTCTCTCTCTCTCTCTCTCTCTCTCTCCATCACTCCCAAGGGGAGTTTATGTCAAAACCCCCTAGACTCGAAAAGTCAGTGAAACTCCCCTAGGATTTTGGCGATCGGTCGTTTGCAGACTTTGCGCAACAATAATAATAACAAGGTAAGTTTACTGAAAATATTTTATTGACAATAATGAATGAATTTAATGGACGTGTATTTTGTTTTTCTTGTAGGACTTTCTGTAGAAGTCATAGAATAAGAAGAAAAAGACGGGGTTTTGTCCAACGGCTACAATAAACCAACCCAATGGGTAACCCGTCTGTAAGAAATAGAGTAGAACTCCATATAAGCCACAGATGACAAACTGAGTGATTTGTATGAGAGTGATGTATGATTTCCACCACAAATATCTTTGAATTTTAGGTCCAAAACTGGCCAAAGCGTAATACGTATACATAATCACATGAATGAGAGTATTGCAAACACCGAATAATCTGACAATCGGTGCCATTGGATTAACCTTCAAACATAGCCAACAAAGCACAGGAACAATACTGTGGTGATACAGATGTAAAAATGTGATCTGGTTGTCTTTTTTGCGCAGCACAAAAAATACTGTATCCAAAAGGTCGAGGAATCGGGTCATCCAAAAAAGCCATTCAATCCACAAGAAGTGAATAGTTGCCGCGGATCTATCTTTTTGGTCTGGATATCGAAAGTCTAGGAAAACTCGACCAAGATCACAACTGACAACTGCCTCGAAGAAGAGGAAGGCGTTGGCCAACACCATAACTAAATTGTAGATAAACATGCATTTTCGCATATCATATGGATCTCTATTCTTCATATGAGTCGGCAATAATTGTCTTGTTATCAATAAATAACATCCCATTATCGATAATATTTTGTAAATTCCTCCGGAAACGAAGG
This sequence comes from Oribatida sp., assembly GCA_034697865.1. NCBI lineage: Eukaryota > Metazoa > Arthropoda > Arachnida > Sarcoptiformes > Oribatida sp. The sequence continues at coordinate 7,811 of JAQGAR010000561.1, forward strand.
GAAGGTCTCCTGTGCGCGGGTCTTCTATTTGATCCCAATAGTCACTCAAATAGAAAACAATTTGTCCGCAGAACTCAGATATAACTTCCATCACAACCATAATAATCACTGAAAATCAAACCAACAAATCAATGAAAACAAATACTCGCCGACAAAAACTCGAATGTTTCACAAAATATTTATTTTCAAATATAAACTTATTTTATTACAATTTGAGGTCGTTTTCAAATAAAGCAAAGGATTAGTTAAGATAACAATACGTTTGAGATCCGTCTCGTGTTTCTAATCTATTTGCAGCTCTAAATTCTTGAACTAAAACATCAAATATTAGACACAAAATAGTTTAATACTAAGCATTGCAAATTGAAATACCAGTTTCGCCAAACTCAATCAACATACAAAATAATTGTCAAATGATTTGTTGTTTGACTCTTTAACAGACACTCTATTTGAATAAAATAAAGAAACACTGAGATTCTGAGTCTGAGTCTGAGTCTGCGTCCATTATCAGTCATATATGACCCACATTCATAAATACCATTTTAATTTTTAATGCCTTTTTGAATTAGCACCAATTTCAAGTTATTAGTAATTGGTTTTAAAAAAATAATGTTTGAAAAATTATTACTAACAAAGAAACAGCAATATAAGCAAAGAGCAATGACAAATTCTGGGTTTTAGGCTAAATTCTAAGAGGCACCCACATTGTTTATTTTAAGTGCAATTTTCATTTTAAAAGCCCACAAAAACATTACAGTTCATAACCTAAACTTCTCTTGAATGGAAGTAAAGTCTTTTATTGATTGCGCGATTGAGTCGTTTCTATTCACTTATATCAAAAATCTCTTAAATCCGATCCCTTATGTGTGAACACTTCAACATTTAATACAAGTGGTTGAGCCTGTACTGACATCACATCCAGGGCCTAGGTTTCTTGTCTCTCCGAATTTTGCCTATCCCTGAGATCGAGTTTGAAAAATCCCCCCCCCCCCTGAATTCCCCTGAGATCGAAGACCAAGCTCATCCTGATTTAAACATCAAATTAATCTATTACTTCACTGATGCGGAAGGTCAAGTATGTTCCAGGCCTCCGATCGCGAAACCGACAGTTTAGCCGGCATCAGCACCCGAAATAAGTCCCCAAAGGTTTCCATCAACTTTTTCTATCATTCCTTATATATTATCAATAAGCTTTCATTTGATGCCCAATTACTAATAGGCTATTAGAGATCTCTGGGCCGGTAGAGCCTTCTAGCTTTACAAACCCTCTAGGAGGCATTGCTCATAATTTTTTCCATTTAATACTAAATGTTTTAACTTGCTTAAATAAATAATAAAACACATAAAACTTTATTAAATTCTTTACATTTATTTATATTTAATGACATTTATATTAATTTAACATTTTTTATATTTTTAAATATTTATAAAATGATATGCTTTTTCTGCAGTTTCATAAAACTGTTGCGACGGAGTGTAAAAAGTGTGACAAATCGAAACAATAAACAGTCGAGGTCAAATTCATGTGTTTTTTTGTTTTTTCTTAAATACATTTCCCTTGTTTATTCAACCGATTCATCGCAATAATACAATTTGAATGAGAATGGAAGTATTGGTGTGGAACCATTCAAGTTTTTCCGGATCTTATGGTATAAAGTTTATAATATAAAATGTAAACTAAATTATAGCTTAATTATCATTTTTTTGAATGCCATGAATGGTATTATTTTCAGGGTCCCTATCATGATTTCGGGCTAATGATAAGGAACGTTTATTTTCTACAAATTAAGCTCAACATGAAGATATGATACTCAATATGAAGATATTTAGCTCGAAACTGGCCTTTCTTCAATAATTTGTTGCTATCTTTTTAAAGGTAACTTTACGATCTTGTAAAGTACTGAATTTTGTAACTCTTATGTCAGATTAAATGAAAATATGGGAGGTTCCGAATTGGCCTAATTCCTAATTCGCCAATTACCAATTGAAATAAAATATTTTCAACTGTTCTCACTGAATATGTTGAATTAAAGAAAAAATTAGACAAATATATCTAATTTTATATCTGTTTTCATTCATGTGACTTGAATTTTGAACAGTTTAAAGATGAATTTTCAACTTTTGGCGAATTAGAGCTGTTTTTTGTACTGAAATCTATAAATAACCCTTAATCAGTTTAGGCGAATCGGGAATTCGGCCATTTAGCGCCTGAAGGTATACTTGAAGGTATTGGTTTCAATTAGTTCAAAGATTTCTATGGTTTTAAAAATTGATGTACATTTTTTCATAACCTTACTTTACAATTAAAACTTGACTATGGGGACTTTTCTTCAATTATTTTGCTTATTCGTAAACTTCTTTTTTCAAATCACACTTTTTCTTCGGATTTTATTCTGGTCCCTCTGGTCAAACGCAGCTAAACTTTAGCTTGCTGAAGTGCTTAATAAATTATTGAAGAGATTGCCAAACAATTGAAGAAAGGCTAATTTTGAGTGGAATATACCTTCTTATTCAAACCTAGAAAAATGAATGATTTGAGAATCTCAAAACTAATTGATTGTACTTTTTGACAGTGACAGTGACTGCTCAGTGCTCACATCTTAATCTTGTCCAGGTTTAAAGGTCTCACATAAAAAATAATAGAAATAAATAACAAACTCACCCGAGAACTAGGCCAACGAGGATAAAACACAGATGTGCTCAGGGGAGGTAATAGGCCCCCACTAAATTTTGTTTCATCGAGTTCCCTGAATTTTGTTTAAGACTACCATCTCCTATTTCTGTGGAAAGATATTAGGTGTGAGGTTCTGGATGGGGAAAACTCAAGGGGCCCTTTTTTACTTAACGTCTTTCATAATACCCCTAAACGCCCCTTAAAAAATGTTCGATGGACTCCCTGAAGTTGGATAATGTGAGCAACCCTAATAGAACATAAGTTGAAAACCCATCTAATTATGAGCCTTGTAACATGGCCCATGTCCTTTCCTTCCTCTGCTAAAATCTGGAGGTCTCTACAATAACTAGCCCTGTTCATTTTCTAGACTAATATAAGTACAAATATAAGTTCGTAATATATACAGGGTTTGATATTATCAAAGTTGAGTCATTGATGTCTAAAAAGGTGTAGCACAGATTGCTCGACGGGTCCCCTAAAATTTTGAAAAGTTTAACATCATGCTATGCACAGATGCATCGAGGTTTTGAAATATCCTCCGAAAAAATGTTTTTCAGCCACTCATCTGAGACAAGGAATCGGGTATTGAGTATTAACTATGAAATTATAATAGACCTTTTCTTCTTTTATAATTGATGAAACAATTTTTGAAAATTAATTGATATATGGCTTACCAATGTCGTGGATATACCCATTGATATGACTATAAGATACTTAATTAAATAATGGTGGCTAAAAATGTCAGTCAAATAGGACTACAGCTGTAGATGGCTTAGCACTGAGCGGAGATTAATCCCGAATACATCAAACAGAGGTTATCTCAGAGTTATGATGATTGGTATAACATTTGACTTTTCCACGACTGTGGTCGCATTCAATAAATGTATTGACCGCTCTTTTAGTCCGTCTTTTGTTGACGCGATCGGCATTATTTCGATAACTGGTAATAACCAAACCGAAGAACAAAATGATGTAAACGGCGACAACAATCTATTGATTTAAAATAACCATTATTTTAGTACACATGAGAGAGAGAGAGAGAGAGAGAGAGAGAGAGAGAGAGAGAGAGAGAGAGAGATTCGTCTAAATTATGAAAATGATGTGAAGTTAATAAATACAAATATTTTGATGTTAACGAAGTGAAAACTGATTAAAAAATCAAAAATAATGATTTTGCGGATTTCATGTGTTATTCATGGGCTTAATTTTTAGCATCAAATGATTAATATTTGATGCCATAATTAATTTACTGAATATTTTTCGTGAAAATTATGTAAATGTTTTATAACAAAATATGATGAAAAGGTTTTTATAAGTCTTTCGCTGTCATTATTTTCAGTTTATGTATACTTTAAATATTCATTGACTAAAATCCAGGGATCACCAAGAGGTATTATCAGAAAACTCGATAATTTAGTGTCAGGAGCCAACGGTCTAATATTAAAACGGGAATAGCCAAGCACCGAGACTTAAGGCGGTTTTTTAAAAGGGAAATTCCCTTTAAAATGGCGCTAAAATGGGTTTGACCTTTTTCTATCACCGATATTAAAGCATATAAGTTTGGAGGAATGTGGTCAACACTGGACTCCTCATTCCACACAAGGCTAGTCAGACCAGTATACAGTAAAGACATTTATATAAAACATTTACTTTGCATTGTGTGTAACAAATCTCATTAGAATTTGTAATAAAATCTTTAGTAGTTTTTTGCCTTACTCAATGTGTGTCCAAATAGAGAACACATTCCTTTCATAGCTCTGATGATATAATATATATTCAGTTTTAATCACATTCTCAATCTGTTTATTAGAGAATCTTTGTTGATATGACTCCACTCCACTCCATTCCATTCTACTCAACTCAAGTGAAGTTTTAACTAACAAAATGTTAATCAAGTGCTTGAAATTTCATATTAAGTTTAGATGATCAAGAATGCAGGATAAATTTAACCAAAGCGTCTTTAGAATGAATTAGATCAACTTGGTAACAAAATCATATATAACGAATTATTGCTCTAAAAAGAATCTTGAAATTGCTGAATCTTGAATCAAGATGTAACCAGCCTTTGCAGATAGCCCGGGACAGATTTGATGTTGGCAAGTTTCAACACAGGGGTTTAAAGCTTTGGTCATCTATAAAATATTCACCTTAGAAGGTCATATGTACCAATGATGGGTCCCAAAATGTGAGACCTACTTATGGTGGCAAAATACTGAGCTATATGAAAAAATAAGGTAAATTGAGCTAATTAAGTTTGTCTATTGGTAACAAGTCAAAATCCTAGATATTTAGTAGTTAAGGGTTTTTATGATAAATAAATTTGGCGATTTTATATGATCTTTATATAGAGGTCAGCCAAGTCTGTTTTGTATTTTCAAGTTAATAAAACATAAATATCTTGAAAACATTTGCCTCTTGCTAAAAAGTGAGATTTCCTAGTTTGTTTCCCCTTGCGGGTTAAATTCAGGACATTTTTGAATTATTTTTCCATTTTTGAGTTCAGATCAATGTTCTCTATAGATTTAATATCAAAGTTCCAAAGGGCCAGTTGTCCCGTATTTTGGGACCCCTTATTGGCACTAATGACCTTTTTTACATTAATATAACATGTAAGGCGAAAACTACATTCCCCCGCAATGACACTTTGCCACATCAAATCTGTCCCTGGCTATCTGCAAAGGCTGGATGTAACTCTGACAGGTCCCAAAACCTGACCTATCCTTCAATTCCCCGAACATGACTAAAGAATCCAGTAAGGTATCCACTCTAATTTAAAACCAAGAAATTGAATTTATACCAAGAAACTGCGGTAAATTTCCGAAAACGAGAAAAAAAACCCTAAAAACCTCCAAAAAGCTTGTATACAATGTATAAATGTCATCTTACAATGTTAGATAGCACACTAAACCCTGATCCTTTGAGTTGAAAAGAAAAGGTGTCCCCCGGAGTCGACAATATATTCTGTCCGAAGGTTTAAAATTGCAATCCTCGCTCAAAAGGATTTGTTTTATCAACATTTCATTTTCACTATTATTATAGATAGGGATTATAGAAAAGTTATACCGTAATCCCGCGCACATACCGACGTATCGGTATAAAGTGAGGTTGCCCTTGGTGTACCGACATGTCGATTAAAACAAGGGAAGTTAAATGAAATTAAGAAGGGTAAAACTTAAGTTAATTATCAGTAATGAACCGGATTTAATGTAATTCAGATTGAATTAAAGCTCTATTTAACCGAACTTGTAGCAATATTCAACCAATATTTTCATTCAAGCTATCCTCAGTGACGATTAAGTTATTACACTCTACAACCATCTGTGTGAACCATCACTTGTGTGAACCTACTAGTTCTATCAACCAATTCGTGTTTCCATTT
>JAQGAR010000562.1:0-13856 GCA_034697865.1 Oribatida sp.
AAAAAATATTTGCTCTCAACTATCAATAAATCCGTTGAAGAATTTGATTTTATTTTAATCGCAATACACATATGATTTGAGGGGAGGGATGGGAGCACCAAAAGTAATATATTTGCCATTAAAACGTCTCAAATGAACAAAAAAATATCCGGAATCTAGACTTACAAATAAGAAACAAAATACTAAATCGTTTGCCATTCAAATGATCCTCACTCGAAAGTCAGGTTCATTGAAGACATAATACTCTATATCGCCGACAGTAAACTCTTTACGGTCAGGGATGGCAAGGTACACTAATTTCAGGCTCCCGATTAGCATATTTCTTAGAGGTGGTTTCGGCCTATACACCCTTGCGCATCCCTGAATAAGCTCAACACATTGACAAAGAAACATTTTAGTAGTAAATTCTACTTTAGTTAAGAGTAATTCATTCAGTTTATGTTCATTTTTGCCATCCAGGTGCTTTTTCTAAATATTGCTCATTTCCAATGAAAATGGATTTACTTTTCCAAAGAATAGACATATTTAGAGAACGCCTCAGTTTTTAATCTTGGTGGTTGCATAAAAATAAAATAAATATCAGAATCAACTAAATCTGCAACTCAGCTGTTTTAGGGCTGTTCCCAAAGGAACCGTATTATACAACTGTATTAACTGGCTAAGTTTAGGATTGTGTTGTCTAATAAATTACTGAGATCTCAATTTTAATTGGAAATAATGAGCGTAAAAAAGTTCCCAGAGCTTTAAAGCTGGGCTTTACTTAACTTTTTATTGGCTTTTGTCGATATTGTCGATAATAAACACAACCCAGAGATAAGATCAGGGATACCCAAAGGGGGTTCTCATCCAAATGAACTCCTTATCCTTTGGAAATGGGTCTAAAGTTACCAATTTTTACTATTGGATAATGATCATGGTTGATTATGGCTCCTAAATAATGAGCCAACCCTCACCCTAGCTATAGAACACACTGAACTCCCCCTGAAGTTCCAAAACTGGGCAAACCTGGATAAGATCCTTTGGTGAAAATCAAGTTTTTTTGCGCTGAACTTAATTCTATCCTTTCGTTTAACACTGTTTTTAGGAAAACCGTTACTTTGAGCCATTCCTTAGCCTTACTTACATTCTTTAGCCTAAACACCGATTTTTTCTCTGGAGAGCCGTTTGATTACCACAAAACATAAAATCCAATCCAAACCATAAATCAATCAAACGTTTGACTCGTTTTCCTAAAATTTGAGTTTAAATTTATTTGGATTTTAACTCAATTCTGAACATAAGCTTAAAGTCGAGAAAAAAATAATTAAAAAATATATATTATATATAACTTATATAATAATGTGATGATATATAACTAGCAATAATTTCTTGGCCACTCTGTCGCTTACAGTTTATCCAAGAATCACTTATTTTATTGACTAATTAAACTGGGTAAAGCAAAAACTAATTTCTGATCTGAATTTATGGTTTGAAATGATTTTTCTCGAAGAGATTTGTTGTGAATTCAGTGGCGAATAGTTTTAATGGAAATAAATCTTTTGATTTGATGTCAAATCCAATGTGAGAGTCGTTAACAGAATTAATGAACAAATTCTGGTCAGAGATATCTCTTTTCAGACCAATGTTTAGGATTTTTGGGAATTTTAATTCGAAGTTAAAAAGAAATTTATGAATATTTTCATGAATTCACTCAAACATGTAATGTTCATTGAAGAAAACGGCGGTTGTGTGGGGTCACCAAGGGCTGTGCGATCTCAATTCAAAGGAAAGGCATTTTTGCGTAAATATATGCTTTGAAAATATGTTTCATTAGATTTGCAAATAAATTCACTTCACTTTACGGTTATATTTGAATAAATATCTTATTATTTGCGTTTTTAAACACTTCTCGGGTTTGCGAAGAGATTAGCGAATGAAGGGCTTAACAGTCTTTGATTATATACTCTTGCAAGAAAAAATAGTGTTCTTTAAAGTTTAATTCCTGACTCTCATGATTTTTTTCGCTTAATATGAATATTAAAATCATTTTCAGTTTATATGACTTATGGCTATATCTATATTCATGACTCAAAAGCCTTTTTCTTGTTGTTATTCAACATCTGATTTAAATTAAAATTATTATAACTGAAGAAAAAGAGTTAATTCAATATTCATTTGAATATATAAGTGATTAGAAGCAAGTATTATTCAGATATAAATGGATCTTGGCAAAGATTATTCATTGAAATACTCTCTAAACGCACACCAAATGAATATTTTATTCTTTGACTTTTTAATGTCAAATATCGTTCACTTCTCTGATATCTTATAATTGAATAAATCATTAAATTCAATGATTAATCGCATTCAATCAATAATGACTAGATGAACATTTGTAATATTCATATTCAAATTATAGAGGAGGATGACCAAGATGTTTAGACATTCTTATCTAAGGTCAAGTTGAAGCCAAGTCCATAATTAATGAATTCAAAGAATTTGCTAATTGTTTAATACATTCTTCGTTAATATAAACCAATAATTTGCTCCAAACCTTAATTAACACCATTTTCAGGAAGAATTCAGCGTATTTGCATATTTTAACAAGCTCATATTTGGGAGAATTTGTCAATTATTCTTAATAACGTCAATTTAGATATGAAAGCAGCAAGTTGAAATTGACAGGTGCGATTCTGATTAGCACATCTTCATTTGAAGGGCCATATTTGAGAATCACCTACGTGAGAAAATTTATTCGACAAGAAAAAAATAATCGCAATGTTTTTTTCATAAGGAGAGAGAGGTCAATGTCGAACTGTAGTATTACTGAAGAGGAATGGTATAAAATAAATAAAAATTACTGCAACCAGATTCACAGATATCACTGGCAACTACCAGACCTGTGAAGTGCACAGCATAACAGCCAGACTTTTAATACCTTAATTAATACCAAATAAAAACGTTGATATCAATAATAAGGCAAACATTCCCTTAGTTTCCGTTTATTAATTATAAAGTCATTTATCGAAATTTGAATCTCATTTGTAATATCGTTAGAACATTATTACAGTTATATTTGATTCTGGGTTCGTCTCTCTCTCTCTCTCTCTCTCTCTCTCCCGAAGTTCGCAGAGTTTCTTCATTTTCCTTATTTTATTGCTATTTTATGGAATACTTATGTCTTTCCTTTACTAGACTTGAAAAAAATGCTGTGCTTTTCAGGCATTGCAGAAAAGATTAAATGAGGAAATAGATTGGTCCAACACCATTTGGGAGTAGTGTTCAATCCATAGCCATATACATGTATTCAAATCTGTTGTCGTATTCATTGAACGATAAATACAATAATAGTAATAACGATAATGTTTTTTGAGAAAAGCTGTAGAAAATTGTGTTCAAAATGTTGTGTTCACTCATGTGATCAAAATTATAGCATAACTCGAGTTTATGGCCGGTTCTCAGTATACCATCACTTGACTATTGGAACGACTATTCATTTTTTCGCCAAAATTTGAGGATTTATTAGTAATATAGGAATCATTACGAGTGCGAGAGAGAGAGACAGAGAGAGACAGAGACAGAGAGACAGAGAGAGAGAGAGACAGAGAGAGAGAATGCAATGAATGGCTTAACTGATGCAAAATATCAGTTAATTTCTTTGGATCTTATTTTTCAACCTTTTAGTTAATATATCCATTAATTTGTTGTTTTGGGAAATAATGTATTGTTTGTGAATACCATAACCCATACCATAACCAGTAGTAGAGGTTATAATACAACAGAAGTGTAACACAAACTCTTTATTATATCGCGATTTGCATAGAAATCTCATTCAAATTGTGTTTTGTTTCGCTTTGCACTGATTTTCTCCTATTGTTAAGGGTTTGGAGGAAACCTTTTTTGGACATTAACCCAATTGTGGTCACATTCGCCAAACTCAGTGACAAAACAGAATTAAAGCCGATTATTATATTTTCTATTATAAACAGAGAGGAAGTTATATAACACAATACATACACTCCTATTCAGTGCACAGGAACTGATGCTATGATAGGGCTATTAATAGGGCTTCCGATTGTGACAATCCAAGATCACAGAGAATTCCCATTCACTCATTCATACAACTCTTTGGAAATTTTAATGAATATTATCTATAAATCTGTTTATATATTTCTGCTGACTATTAGTCAATACAACAGTGAATATATTGAAAACCAGTATTAATGCAATTATAATAATGTCTTTCCCTCTCTCGATAAGGCTCAGAACTACCGGTATTTCAGAAGCTCCTGTGTCTTCAAACTTCTCTCTCATGACATTTTTCAGGAATACAAATCATTTTTCAATGAAAAAAACACTTCGAACATCCCTCTATCCCTCCCTCTCTCTCTCTCTCTCTCTCTCCCTCCCCCTCTCTCTCTCTCCCTCTCCCTTTCTCTCCATTTCTATTCATTTGTAATTTGCTTTTCATTTTTATATCGAATAAAAAAAAGTAATTTCGATAGAAATCAAAATCAAAATTCATTCAATACTTTCCCACTATTTATAGAAATCCCTTATTATTATGTTTTCGGTGACTCAAAAGAACAGGAAGTTTTGAATTTGAAAATTTTGTAACTTTTAAATAATCTCTTTATTATTGAGTCGGAAACAAATGTTTTCCACAGAAGTAATAACGTATTTGTTTAGGTTAAGAAATGCATCAATTTCTCCATCCCTGGAAATTATTGCTTCAAAATGTAACGAAAAATAATATTTATCTCTTTTTGTGCAATCGTTGGAATCGACACATGACTTAAAGGGTTGTCTTAGTCATAAACAAAGGATATGATAATTATCTCACCCTTATAGACGGGGAGCTATTGTGGAAATTTGTGTTTTCATTAGAATTAATACTTAATTTCAAAAGTGTTGCTCAAAAATTTGGGTCAAAATAATTAAAACCAATGTTTTGGTCGAAAAATATAAAAATTAGTTCCGAAGACGTCTTTACACATGAAATATGTCTTCATTTTCTCCAAATTACCTCTAATTACAATTAAATATGAAGTAATCTAGATTTTGTCACTTCTACAACCTTGTTGAATTGGTACAGTTTTATTTGAGCATGTCACTGTTAGATGGCGCTGCATGTCTCTCTTTTTGATGAAATACACATTTGATTACAGTCTTCCTTACAGTTGAGAAAAGCAATCAATTATTAACTCCTCGATTATTTTTCATTTAAGCCTTAACCCAATGAAATAGTTATTGAAAACTTCAAACAACTAGTCTTTAAACTCATTTTTATTGACATTCAATGATAATCGACACAAATGACTGAATTTTGGTTTTCTTATAATTTTTATTCAAAGGAGTTGTTTAACCCTTAATTTCGTTGAAAGGTTTCGCCGATTTTTCTTGAGATTAAGTTAGACTTCATCTCAATTTCAAGATCACTGACTGGACTCAATCCATCGCTGATTAAGTGCTAAAAAATTACAAAACAGTCCTTTTGTTTGTTTTTTACTCCAAATTTGTAAGAAATATATATTTTTTGACTCCGAAAGGGATTAATATTTATAAAACGCCCGAAAATTGTGATAAATTTATATTATATATATATTATACATATATATAAATTTATCATCAATTTTATGCTTTGGATATTAGTTATAACTCTTTTAATATAAATAAGATTTGATGAATAATTGACTTCTTTTATGCATTCACTGGTCTTTAGAGCAGAAGAATTGGAGCACAGAATGAATAAACTGTAAGAATATATGAGTAAATGATAGGGAAGTAACCCATTCTCTACTCATATATTATAAACAGTGTATAATCAAATGACGAGAATATGAGTCAAACTATCGGTAATCTATCAAATTGTAGCCGAAAAACGTTTTTTTGTTCACTCTTTTTTCTATAAATACATAGCTGTGTATATCACATATCATACATTTTCGACTAGGAAGAATATCCCTGATAAGTTCTCTGATAGCAATTTGAAATTTCTGTCAAAAATTTCGACTCAAAATTGAAATCAAAAGCTTTTTATGGTTTGATTCGAGTCATAATTCACTGGTTTTTTGGACCACACTTTCGAAGACAATTGTTTCGAACCATACTTTTTGTTGTAAACCAATTGAGACGAAGACTATTTGATATGAAAGCTACTTGTGATTAGTTTTGCATTCAATAGACCTCAACAGAGACGACAATAATTTCATTGACTAATTTTTATTCCTCTCTCAATATTTTGTCTGATTTTTTAGCCAAAAGTATAGCACATATTCTTTAAGTATTTTTTGTATTCAAATTTATAGTCTAAACGAGTGATGCGTTTCAAAAGGCAGTAAAATATACTCGTTTTCCATATTATTATCAATGGTTTGATGGCTCGGGTGAATTGTTATCTCACTCTTGGTGTGTCTGATTGTCTCTGTGTTTGACACTTGAGAGGACAGGCCTTTTTATAGTCCCAAAGGTTACGACTAGAATCAATTGTTCCTCTATTTGAAACTATTATTCCAAAGACATAAACGATTGTCTTCTCATTGTAATCATTATTCAGCTCTTTTTTGGCTGAACTCTCGATTAAATGATAGGAATTCCTCTTAGTCTTATGTCACCGGAGTTTTACAGTCAATTGTTTTTCTTACAGTTGGGTTAAGTCGTGAGATCACAGGCTTTACGTTACAGTTATTTCCGATACAATAGGAATGCCTTAAATTCAATGCCATTGAATACTAATTACTGTAATTCTGATAATATTTCGATAATTTATTTGCCTTTTTATGAGATTTCAATGTGTTTTGTCAGTCAAACGATTAGATTTTTGTTTTTAAATATTCTAATAATTTATTCAAACGAATAATTATTAGAATAAATGTTATAATAAAATGTTATTTTTGATATTTAAGTCAGACATCAATTAATATTCTGAGCAGCTCTTCAGACAACTATAATGGGTTTGTGATTATAATAGATTTATGTGCAGTCAAGCCATGCAAATATTGCTAAGAATTGATCCCATGGTATCATTTAATCAGTTCAATCGAAAGACAAGTGAATAAACTCTTGATTTTAATGTTTTGTTCATTTCATTCAAATCCATTCAAAATAGACTTTAAGACGATTAGGAATTAAGAGGTTTTCTCAAACACTTCCAAACATAGAGTGCTTAATGGGAAGTGAAAAAAACGAGTCATTCATAAAACAAATAATTCGGTCAAAACACAAACCAAATCTAGAAAACAGTTTTTGTTTTACGATTCAATTGTATTAACAAATAGTCTGTAATACAGATCTAAATATAAGTCAATGAATGAATGAAATAGTGATTCACTAATTGTCCTAATTTTTTAGTGAAAACCTTTTATTTATGGTTATGTTCGTGGAGTAGTGTTAGAAACAAAAGAGGAGAAACTGTATCCGCACAAAAGGTAGGCGTTTGTGAAGATTTATATGTTTGAGAGCCAAATGTAAGACAGTTTCCAATGGATTTGTGTTTGAATTATAACATTGGGCTTAAAGTCAACGTAAAAGTGGAGAAAAAACAATAACAAAATTTTGTTATAAACTGACGGAAATATAATAATAAAACTCAAGATATTTATTATTATTGGTTTGGGTGCGAACCACAGGAAAAGAGCAAAAATTAGAATAAAATGCATTTCAATTTCCCCCTATTTTTCACCACAAAAATCTCAAAAATAAATTTATTCACAAATAAAAATAATACGCTTTGAATTTGAATTGAAATTAAATGTTTTCTCTTCTAAAGTAATACCTTTTCTTCGGATATCTGACAGTTTTGATGTCTCTATAATGAAATACGAGTTTCTTTTCTCAAATAAATATCTCAAATTCTGATGGATAAGAATTACTCTCAAATGAATCGATGAAATGAGACGTTCATTAAATGTGTTAACAATTTTTATTATACAATACGTTTTGGACGAGAAATTGCATTCATATAACTCAGAATAACTTAACATAAAACTCCTATAAAATTAGTAATCAAAGCTTTGGCCACCAAGGTGTTCACCCAGGTTGTCTTCACTGTATTGAGAATGTTTGCAAATAAGTTATTTATAGTAGAAAATTCTAGCTTTTCAGTCAAGTTGAGCATTTCGTGACTTAACATGCTCAAAATTGAGCACAGCCTGACAACACCAACACCCAGTTATCTGAAAGCCTGGCTCTGTCAGCAAAATAACTGTATGTATGTTTGAAAGGGAGTCAAACAAATCTCTAATAAAAATAATAACATATTTTTGGATTTAAAACTTATTTATTCAAAGGATTTTCGATTCAAAGATTAGGGACTAAAAGACCTGGAAATTAATGCGAAATAATGTAATAATTGTATGTATTTCTCATTTGACTCCACCTTCAAAATCAGACTCAAATACGAGACGCTCTGAAAACGTTATTTTGTTTTGTTTTGTTTGTTTCAATTGATTCAGTTTTGCTCTGAGTTATGCCCAAAATGTACTAGAAACTAGGTTTCAAGGGCTGTGATCCACCGATTCATTCCGATTAGTGCATTGTTGAGTTTGAAAAATGGTTTTTCAAACATTATTTTCTCAAAATGATTAATACATATCTTACTTTAAAAATAGTTATCCAGCTATTAATAGTGTGCCGGAAATGCAATCAGAAAAAATATATAAATTCAATATATTATACGAGAGTTGAATATTAAAAATGTTTCTCCAATCGATTGGATGAAAAATTACCAAAAACCAAAATAAATGCATTTATTCTCTACTCTTAACACATATTTATAATTTCAAATCTCAATTCAAAATTCAATTTTTCACAATTTTTATTATTATTATTATTACATATTCAGAGGAAAACCTTTTTTGACTGACTTCTCATACGTTCTTTAAATTCATTAAATCGTTTTCTTCTCTTTTTATTAAACTCTTCTCTTAACACAAATACATATTTAAATTCGGTTTTAAATTATGTAAAACCCATTTGACATAACATTTATTTGGCTTTTGATGAAGAGGTCTATTCATAGGCCTAACGGTGTCTCAAAAGTGCGCAAAAAGTAATTCTTCACTTCCGTAGTCCTAAAGAAGCGAAACGACTCCTTATTTTGATGTCAACCCAACGCACAGTCTTTGAGTGCAGTCATTCATTGAATCATTACTTTAAATATCTATCAGTTGTTAGAGAAAAAACAACTTCTAAGCACTTCTTAATTTTGAGCACAGGTTTCACACATATGTTCCGGAATTTAAAGTCTAAAAAATTAGTTTTTAATATTGTTTTAATGTCTATTCTGTCCTATTCTGTCCATTATTGACTTCAAACAAATGATTATCGCATTTGAATGCAAATTATATAAATTAGCGAATATTCTAATTACAGATTTTAAATGGATGAGTTAGCTCATTTTTTAAGTCTACTTGATGGAAATTTAATTGCTAGATTCCTTATTCAAACAAGGATTTGCAAGGGGTCAGACAAATTCCTGTTTGCTTGGACAAATTGCTTGCTTAATCATTCTTTCACTGTGGAGGTTGAACCTTATGGTTCTCCCATTTATATCCATTTATATGATAATAAATACCCAAAATATTCCGAATCGGATATACCTCCAAAGGGCTAACCTTTAGAAATAGCCTTATCTACCATCTTATGACTCCCTCACCGCCTGAGAAGTAGGAACTTCACGAAACTGTCATAAACTTAGTTTGAAAGGGATTTTGAGTTCTCTATTAAAATATTTGTTATTAAATAATGATTTAATTATAGTACCTAGCTTCTCTAAGTCTTAGTGCACTGTTGTGTTATCCTTCAAATTAGTTTTTAATGATAATAACCGCTAATTGTTTATATTCAACAAAAGGATCAGGAAGTGTAGGGTTCGTCGCATAAATCGTATCAAAACTGTCAAATATAAACCAATTATTCCATCAGTGCGTTCCTCTATTAGTGCCTTGGTGGTCTAACATTTCCTCTGAGCCAATTATTATCAATTCTGTCTAATTTAAGATAAAAATCAGTGAATATTCGTCTGAATTTTAAATTTCAATTAAAATCAAAAAAATTGATTCAATAATTATTCAGTTTTTGTTCGCAAAAATTCGCGAATTCAACAGTTTTTTAACCAAACATCAAATTCTGCCCTAAAGTCGATCGCATTGAATGAATAACTAAACAGAGATTTATTTTTTATGATCTCAAGACTAATAACCTTTTGCTGCAAAAAGTGGCTGACTTTTCATATTCGCGGAAAATATTATTCTAACCCTTTTTGGTTGCACAACACAAATGATTGATTACTCTCTTTCTCTATGAATTTGTTATTCACTAATAAATAAAAACCGAATCAAAAGAAAATGTATACAAAAATAGTAAACTTCGGTGAAATGCAAACGAATCAGACATTATGTTAATTAGCTCGGTGCTTTTTTTCATTGGCCAAATTATTGGGAAACCAGTGCTCTTACCGTTCGTTTAATTTGATTTTCGGCTCAAAACATTACATTTTGATTGAATTACATGCGATTACATCTCATCAGTCATTCGAGGGAATATCAATTTAAATATGAGTTCCTCCGCACTCAGACTCTTCTGTGTGTTGGGCTGTGCTTAAAGAGGAACAGATCTAAAACAGAAATCATTATAATTATTGTTATTGATTGTGGTTTTCGGTCTATGAATCGAAACGCTTTGAAATTCAAATTAATTTCTAGTATTTTAGTTACGAAACAGTGTTTAGTATTCAGTGATTCAGTGATTCTTTAGTCTCATCCGAAAAAAGTGTAAAACTTTTAGTTTCTCTGAATTATATCCTATTATTAGACGAGACGTTCCTCTCCTCCGAGGCTCAGACTCATTCATATTCACGTTTAAGTCTATTATTATCTTTTTTATCAGACATTGAAAGTGTTGGAATCAAATTGTAAATATCATATCCAGTGGTTGAGTAAGAGTAGACTTCAATGACTTTTAACCCAATCCATGACCGATATGCAAATGTTAATCACTTTCTCCTCGTTTATAATTGAATTTAAATCTCACTTTCGAATCAATTATTCCGATTAATAACAATTCAATTTCGTATCAAAAGCTTTAGAATATGTTTTTATTGAAAATATTAAATTTCTTTGAGTTTATTGTGTTTTTGTTGATTAGATTTTATCAAATTATTCATCAAATCGTTTCTCATTCGGTGTTAAAAACTGAATAAGGCTTTCATTAAAATCTTCAGAAAAGTATTACTCAATAATTGCGCGAATAATTGATTAGATTTTTCTCATTGAAGCGAATAAATCACTAAATAAATAGTGAAAAACAAACCATATTTTGCTAACTATTGAACAGAATTGGAATCGCCTTTAATTCGATAATAATTCCCATCAATTATCACACGTTTTGATAACTTTATTAAATTGTGAAATGTTTTACATGTTTCACTCTTGAACGTTTATTTAACCCAAAAAAATTCAATGGCTCTTTCCTCAGCTCTTCATTAAAATCTTGAATCAAATGTAATTCACTTTATATTTGTTTTGTTTTTGGCTTCAATTTCACAACTTTTTCTCTCAAACATTAATTTCTGAATTGCAGTCAATTTTAAAGGTATTGTGTTTTGTTGTTTGAGAACAGGAATTAGTTATAATTACTTAAGCAATGATTAGTCTATATCTTCAAAGTATGAGATAATTAGCTTTTTATTGTGTTTTCTAATTTCAAACTGTGTTGAACTGAGAAAGCAATTTCTCCTTATTCTAATCCACTCGCGATTTTTGTGTAGATTTTGCACTCTTTTTGAGTGCATTTTCTCATGTATTGCACAATAAGTTAACGATTGTTCACTACTTTTCGCGCATAAAATCTATTGTTATTCGCCAAAAGTTCTCAATAATTAATTGGAACAAGCACACAATTTTCAAGAGTATAGTCATCTAATAAATTGATGAACTTTCCCAATAAAAAGGTCAAGACTTTCAAATTAATCCAAATAAGTTTCCCAGGAGCTTTTCTCGCGTCATTTAGAACAAGATATATTGTTCATTGTAAACAGTTCTTTGCTTGAGCAGTTTTAAAAATACTTTAATCATGTTTAACCGAGCATTAAATTGAATCTAAAATATTTGCGCAAAAAATCTTAATTTTTTAATTCTTTGTGTTATTAATTAAATTATTTAAAGTCTAATGTATTTTATTTTTTCTCATTTTAGGTAAGAATTGGTTTGAATTGTCTTTTTTGTGATACCTTTCAATACAATGCAATCCATGTCTTCAACAAATGTAAGGAAACCTTTGTCTTAATTATCAATCAAATGGTTAACCCTTTGAAGGACTGAATATTTGATTTATTGAGCAAACATTGGGCTCTGATTGTGAAGTGCTTTTCGATGTTATGTATGAATTCCTTCACATAATTAGTTATATAATTCAAACCGAAATACAAATAAAGTCAAACAAATGAATAACAATTGGAAAATGAATTTCACGATTGGTTTAATTGAAAAACAAATATTGGATTTTCTCATTCTCTTGAAAATGAACACCGATTTTGACCCAATTATACACATTTATCGTGTGATTTGTGTGTTTAGCTAATAGTCGAGTGAACCCAACTCTTTACATAACCCAGCTCTTGGCCGAGCATTGTTTTAGAGCTGGCTTTTGATTCTAGGTCAGAATTCATTCAGAAAAAAAGCTTTTCTAACGCAGCAGATCATCAAAAATCTAAAATCAAATCAAAAGAAATCCATTTTAAAGTCTGTTTGCTTTAAACATTTCACCCCTTAATTAATTACTTGAGTTCCCATACCTTTTATTTAATTGTGCTTTCCTTCTGAGCAATCATTTCTTTCTAAAACAACAAAAACTAATGAAAGTTAAAGCAATTTATTAGGAGCAAATTAGAGTAAAATCATTTCTCACGAAAGTAATGCCATTCATTGCAATGATTTTTATGTAAATTGATTTTCACTGAAACGGTGAGCTCGATCATTTTTATCGATCAAATCATTCATTGACTCGATATCTAAGAAATGTTTTGAAATAATAGCCAATTATTTTGAAAGTGTTATCGAAAACAAACAAAAGAGTCTCTGATATGAAAAGCGTTTAATTAAAAGTCTTATTGATTAGTAATCAAAGTCTCTCTGTTTTGTTGTTAATAACAATATTGTTATTATTTAAATCACTCTTTCTTTGCATAATTGCACAGAAGTTCACAAAATATTCAAATGGTTTCAGTAGTTATTGTTTTGGGCTTTGATTTGAATTAATAATTAATGAAACAAATCTAAAGACAAAAGTTCGTGACTCAATTTAATGCCACAATTTTTAGATAACAATCGATTGGTTTTGAATTTTTCTTTAGGAGAGAGAGAGAGAGAGAGAGAGAGAGAGAGAGAGAGAGAGAGAGACTGCGAGAGGGCTCAACATTTGGTAATATTTTAGATAATAGACAATCGGTTTTTGATATGCATTCATAATCTTGCGGTTCATTAACTGCTCTGATTTTTTGCTTGATTATTAGTTAATATTTGAACCTTTCTTATCATTAATATTATGAATATTAATGTCGAAAAAGTTTTCTCTGAGAAAACTTTTCTCATAAATGTTTGAGTTTTCAATTAAACGCCGAAAATATTGTTTTGATTTATTGGTGTCTTTTGTTATTTGATTTGTTGTTAGGAAGTATCGCTCATTAGTTTTTAAATTTGTATTCTGCTAGATGAACAGTAGCAATTGCATAGATCTACATAATCGTTGAGTGCTCATTTCAATATAAATTAGACTAGATAACTTATTCATGCGTTCACATATGAGCTGTTCTCAATCATCAAAAGAGATGACATTAATTAAAAGTTAGAAAATATGACGTTTTTGTGCAAATGTTTTGC
>JAQGAR010000563.1:0-13851 GCA_034697865.1 Oribatida sp.
GGGGACTTCGGGGGGGGGGGGGGGATTTTCCCAAAATTTCTAGGGAGAATCAGGGAGGGAATGGTCGTTTTGGGGTTATTCAACCAATTTGCCGCCATTTTACCACTAAATCTCATTTAGATTCAGTTTGGACCAAAATTCAAAAAAAAATGTGCGCCGATTATGGGGTGCCTCGATTTAAATTTGGGGGTTTTTGGGATCCCCTTTGGAGATACCTGGTTATGACCATAACCGGTAAAAAACTGAGATTGCACTCAGACATATTTAATTGCCGTTTATCTACGTGATTTAAATAGTTTTCTAAGATTGGTGTGACTACTTTGGCCAAGCTTCCATAATGGCATATAATGCATATTACACTTTTGAGACATTTAACTCAATAATAAATTATTGTTTAAAATTGGTTTTAATAATAGGATTACTTTATTAACGAGAATTGGTCAAAATTACCGAAATCATGGGCTCAAAGTCTGGGAGACTTTGAAATCGAAAACATTGAAAGTTTGTTATCTAAAGACTCAAATATTTCGAGTTCGTGTGTTTTGCCGTTAAGTCTGCTCTCATTCCGTTCCACTTGTTTTGCATTTCAATTATCCCGCGATTCATCGGACACCTCACAAATGGCTTTATTCGGGCAAAAACTTGCGATTAAAGACAGACTCTTAGAATCGGATGAAATAAATTCAATAAATCCAAAAATGAAATACGAAATATTGAACCGAAAGATAAAGCAGAAGAAAAGACATGAAATCGCACGACTCTCTAATTTAGTGGATCAGCTTCTCAGATGTTTACCCGATTGTAATACTATTATAGACTGTGGCTCAGGTCAGGGACACCTCTCAAGAATATTGAGTTTGTGCTTTGGTTATAATGTGATTAGTATTGAAGGCAGCGAACAAAATGTTTTCGGCGCACAGAATAAAGATAAGAATACTTTAAAAAATCTAAAGCGTTACCGATTGACAGATGAAATACACTCACAGTTTCCTAAGAAAGTCAATCAATTATTAGATAATAATTCATCGATCAGTGAAGTGGCCGAAAGTGGTGCGAACCATTTATTATTAGGCCTTCACGCGTGTGGGCCCCTCTCCAATATTATTCTCAATCAATTTACTGCCTCTCATGAAACTAAAGCCATGGTTTTAATCAGTTGTTGTTATATGAAAACAGGTCAGAGGTATGATTTGTTACTCTTTTTCCACATTTTATTATAAAGATTTTTTTAGTTTTCCGATGAGTGAAATGGTTGGTAACCATTGCGCGGATGGTCTAAGTTACGCGACAAAAGAGGCTGCCTGTCATGCCATCGATAAGTTCATCGATAAACTCAAAAATAAGGGTATTTTTCTGAATGATTTGATTTTTTTAATTATTTTTACACTATTTTTCAGATGATTTGGTTTCTCTAAAAGTTCATTGTTTTCGTGGAATTTTGGAATCACTTATCATTAAATTCAGTCCACAAATGAGACACAAAGCCCTCAGAAAAGTGAGAATCACAGAAGATATGGAATTCATAGAATATTCAAAAATAGCGATCAAAGGCCTGAATAT
Organism: Oribatida sp.; assembly: GCA_034697865.1. Lineage (NCBI taxonomy): Eukaryota > Metazoa > Arthropoda > Arachnida > Sarcoptiformes > Oribatida sp. The sequence goes on from JAQGAR010000563.1 coordinate 1,561, forward strand.
TTCGATTCCAGAGGAAGAACTCGATTCTCCATTTGTTAGAAAATGTTTGAAACACAAGAAAAAAGTTGTGATATTTTATTCTCTGAGACTATTAATCGCACCATTAGTTGAAACTTTAATTTTATTAGATTTTATTAATTATCTTAAAGAGAAGGGCATCCGAACCGCACTTTTGCCAGTTTTTGATCCTATAGTTTCGCCCCGAAATACTGTATTGATTGCCATAAAATAGTCTAAAATAAAAGAGTTTTCCACTATTTTTGGATTATTTCTGTTTTAATGATTTGCGTTAAAGTGTTTTATTTGATATCGAACTGGAATTAAGTCAAACACCAGTACTCTTATAATAAAGCTGTGAATGAGAGCACAACTGCTCTCTTAATCTCTTTGTATTGGAATAAAAGAGAAAAGAAGTGACAGACAGTAAAAGTGCGATGATTTCGACTCAAACTATGAAACACCACTTTTGTTGCATTCAATTACTACACGAGAACTCCATTTAAAACATATGGAAATGTTCACAGATTCAGACCAAACCTATCAAGTGATGAGTACGAGGGCTGTCACTGAGGGGACGACAAGATTTAGTTGATTTCTTTGAGGACATCGATTTAAAAACTGTAAGATAGGAGTGGAGTCAGATATGAAAGTGCATTGATATAACTGATATAACGCATGACCACATTTATAATTTTGAAGACACTTTCTTTGATCACAAGTAATGGTTAATAAACGAAACCTCAATAAAAGTTAATTACAGTTATATTTTTGACTCACATTTGTCTGTATTGACAACTGATGACAACTTATGACAACTTATTTGTGACTTCGCTTTAATCGACAAAAAGTTGACTTTTGTTTAACTTAAGTACAAAAGAGAAGCACTGGAAGCCAGAGTGCGTACAATCGTCTAAATTCGCGTTTATTGATATTCTTTGCTGAAGGGCTCACAACTTCTAAAAGACTAGTAGGGGATCAACAAGTGCTTCGTTTCCCATCACTTATATATCTACTAATATATATATATCCGACTGTTTTTGTATTGAGTTTCAAATCAAAGTGAGACTAACTCTAAACTCGAAACACCTCTTTTTCGGCGTTCAGTTTGAGCCCTAAGTTTCACAACTAATGTCTCATTCGAAACAGGATTTAAGCGCACAGTTATGTCGCGTATGTGGTGATCGAGCATCAGGTTTGTTTAACTTATTTTTATTATTTATTTTCATCTACCAAGCTCATTTATGAATACGAGCACAGGGAGACATTATGGTGTGATCAGTTGCGATGGTTGTCGCGGTTTCTTCAAACGAAGCGTTCGGCGTAACCTAATCTATTCGTGCAAAGAAAGCGGCGTTTGTTTTATTGATGTCTCGACCAGAAATCAGTGTCAATACTGTCGGTTCCAGAAATGCATTTCAGGTATTGTTTAAGTGGTTTGTAATGCACTCAAAGATAAGTCTCTTCTTTTTTCGCCGCTTTTGCAGTCAATATGAAAAGAGAGGGTAAATATTGTTTCAAATCTGTGTTTCCATACCTTTTTAGCCATTTCCAGATCTAAAAGCAGGGGTCTCCAAAGCAGAGCTAGCAAAGGCCATTTTTCAGGTCGAGCTCAGTGAAGAACAAATGAAGAAAATAAAATTGCTCCCATAAATTCACCATTTTATCCTAAATTACCGCTTTCAACACTTTAACCATATCTTTTGCTAAGTTTAGTTTAAATTGTTCTAAATTAAGATTAAATAAAATTTTGGCGCATAAATTGCTGCACAAAAGAAGGGAGAACATAGCTGTCCTGAAGAATTGTTTCCATTTTTCGAACTAAAAGAGATCATGGAACTTCCAAATTGAAAGAATTCTACGCTTTGGAGACCCCTCTCTAAAAGTTATTTTCTGTATTCAATTTGTTCTCCAATTTTTGTGATAACTTATTTTTGTGACACTTTTGCACTTTAAAGCCGTTCAAAACGAGAGAATTAATTGCAATACAAATACGAGAAATTCAAGTAATAGTTCGCAACGATTTCTTAATAAATATATCGCAGAGAAAAGAAATTCCCCGAAAATAGCCGTCAGAAACAACATTTCGAATAGCAGTCAAAATATAGGCAATGCTTGTCCGGTTGTGGCCGACTCAACCACATCGCCCAATTGTATGGCCGCTCAATCTAATACCAATTATCTGTCACTTGCTTCTTCGATGCAATGGAACAGCTCTATGACATCCTTTTATTCCCCAAACTATTATACGATTACTTCAAATACTTTCACACAAATGACTCGAATCATATTCAGCACAGGTAGACATCACTAGTCATCACTTCTAATAAGAAATAATTTTGAAATAATTGTGATTTTTTGGTGAAGTGCATTGGGCTCTAAGTATTCCAGCGTTTCATAGCCTCTGTCGAAACGACCAGAAGTTGCTTTTGGAGGAAACGCTCAATGAATTGCTTGTTCTCACTCTAATGCAACAGACGATTGCAATGAACACCGATCCCACTAATTATGCGCCACTCGTTTGGAATAACTATTTTACAAATAATATCGAACAACAAAAGTTGTCGGATATTATTAGTTATATAAGAAATTTACAACTCAATCAAACTGAGTTCACCTGTCTCAAAGTTCTGCTTTTGTTCCGACCTGGTCAGTATCTTTTGTTAGTGTGCACTAAAAATTGGTTGATTCTTATAAAACAACTAATAGTTATAAATGAATGAATTTGTTAAACAATAATTAAGGTTTTGTTTGCAGAATGTAGTGGAGTATCAAATGTTGTGCACATAAGTTCAATGCAAGACGAGGCACAGATCTTACTTTACGAACACATCCAACAGAGGATAACTTCTACTGCGGTCAACACAAGTGCCACTTCATTAACACTTCGTTTCGGTCGTCTTTTGCTCCTATTGTCTGCACTGAAACGCCTCAATAGAACTAATTTGGTGTCCATTCAAAACAGTTTATTGGGTTTAGCTCTCAATCAATTCAATGTTTAGACCACTGTTTGGTCCACTCTTTGCTCCACTTTTATTCACTAAAATATATTCCAATTACTGACATTTGACCGAATTGTGTCTCTATTTCCTAACGTTAACGCAATTATATTATCTATTTATCGTCACTTTCTTCATATTTTCCAAATAACTTAATTTTGAGACAATTTTTAAATTTTAACAGAGAGAGAGAGAGAGAGAGAGAGAGAGAGAGACAGACAGACAGACAGACAGACAGACAGACAGACAGACAGACAGACAGACAGAGAGAGAGAGAGAATTCTGGAAAATTAAGTTCTTTTCTATTATAGGTTGAGATTGAATTTTAACAAAACTCGGACGAACTAAAGTAATTGCGCACAAAACGACAAATTTTGCGCAAACCCTGTTTAAATGAGATTGAATTAATTGAATTTTATCGATATTTTTCAAAATTCAGTTTTGGTGCCCGTTTTGGCCACAAATATAGGAAAATAGAAACCATCTAAACTTAATCTATGAATTTTGAAAAGTTCTCAATTTATTGATAATAATTATTGATGGGTGGTTTAAATTTTTAGTTTAAGACCGATACAATAATGGTAATCGGTAAAGTAAACTTGGTACTATCAAGTTGGTAATCTTAAAAATTTGAACTCATCGGGTAAGACCTCTAAGTTAGAGGCTCTAACCGAGTGGTATGAAAATCATTTGAGAGATTAAGAACAGAACAAATGAAAAACTGTTGAATAAATTCTATGGCAACGCATTGGAATCGCCCTCAAAATATATGGCGTTTAAGTGAAAGCAAAGCAAACGATTTGTTGATTTGTTTATAACTTGAATTCTCATAACATTAATAACAATATGGCGTTAAAGCAATTCAATTGATTGACAATTAATTTTGTGACCAAATGTTGATTAAAATGTTTGAATTCATTTAATATTATTTATTTCAATGTAAATGTTTTCGGTTTAAATTAAATTTATTTATTTGTGACTTATTTATAATTCTATTTAAATAAATTGAATCCAAGACTTGATCCTCCAAAAGAGCAAAGAATTGATTTAATTATTAATTAAAATATTGTCACTGAAATGTCACTGAATGAGAACAGTTTGGAGAAGAAGTTAGCCGAAGTGTCCAATTCTCAGGACAATATTCAGAGTCTTTCGCTTTGGATTCTTCACCACAAGACTCACTATAAGAGGATTATCCAAATTTGGTTCAATTGCTTCGAAAAAGGTTTGCATTTGTATTGAATTGAGTGAATCTAATGATATCTAATGATAATTGAATTGAAGGAAAGTGTTCGCATCGATTGACACTCTTTTATTTGGCGAATGATGTGATTCAACATGCTAAACGCAAAGGTTTTCTTCAATTTGTCGATCACTTCGCAGATACTCTTAAAAAAGCGACAATTCTTTGTAAAGACGACAAAATCAGTTCTTCTATCGAAAGAGTCTTCAATATATGGCTCGAAAGGAGTATCTATTCTGAAGAGGTAATTGAAGAGCTGAGAGAGTTGTTGTCGGGAACGAGTGTCCATTTGGCCGCTGTGTCCAAAATTGTCGCAGAATTCAAGCTCTCGGATTTGATCGACAAAATAAAAAGAACCAAAAAAGTGGAACAAACGAGTTCTTCGAAATTGGAATCTTTGGCCAATTGTAAAGTAGACGCCACGAGTGGAGAAGTGCTAAACAAGTTAAAGGATAAGACTCACGGTGAACAATTCAGCCGTGATTTCGATGACGCCACCAAATGTCTCGAAGCAGTTATCTCTGCGCTCGAAAAAGAAGTGCTCATTAGAACCGATTTAATAGAAAGTTTGGAGAAAAGCGAAATATTTTACGAAACACAGAAAGAAGAGGCGAAGACTGTGGTCGACGCCTATAAGAACTTTGGTCTCAGAGTCAAAAATGTTTGGCGAAAACTCGAAGAAACTCGAAATTCGCTGCCGAGTCCTCTGCCTTCTCCTCCAAGAGACGCGCCATCGCCGACTAATTCGGATGACGGCCCTACTTTGCCCGGATTAGACAATATGTTCGGACCGGATATGAACGCTCTCCTTCGAGCGGTTAGTGATGGTTCTAAGGGATCGAACCAAACGAGTTCTCTGGACCAAAGACTCTCATCACTTATGCATAGTATGCCTCAAATGAACGATTCATCTAAGACCGGTTCAAATCAATTCTGTGCCCCAAATAACACATCCCTTCCTCAGTCAACTCCAATGCAATCGCATTCAAACAATTCAATTGTTAGTGAAAACCATTCAAACAATCATTGGATTCAAAATCCAATGAATGAGTCGAATATAGCTGTGAATTATGGCAACGATTCTCTGTTCTCAAGACATCCATCAAATCTAAACAACAACCAAATGATGTATGACTACAACTATTCTCATCAAATGGAAGATATCAACAAATTAAAACAACAAAAAAACTCCGAAGTCCAACACATTCAGGCGTTGGTCTCTTCAAGGGGTGAGCAAATGGTTCCACCGATGCCTCCTATGCCTGTGCCGGCGATTGTACCACCAAATGTTGTGCCGCCATTCAGTGATTATTCGTCGATAATTCAGCCGTCAGAGAACTTTGAACCGGCGGACATGGATTTGGGCAATTCAGATGAAGAAGAGATAATCTCTAACCGTTCGCAAACTCATAGAACTATTAAAGTGATTGACACCCGGCGTAACTCTAATGACATCCCTCTCAATGACTTTAACATTAATGTCTCAAATGATAGAGTTTTTAATAATAATATGAATATCATTTCAAATGTTCCCAATAATAGGACCCCATATATGCCATTTCCAATGTCTTCACCTCAATTAAAATCAGTGGCCAGAATGCCAGTCCGCAGTTCTCTCAATAATGCACAACAACCACATCCATACTCTCATCCATCTCAATGGCGAAGCCCTCGTTCTGCAGTAGTGTCTCCTCAGATGTCATCGATGAACGCACCCCCACTTCAACACCATCGCAATCAACACAATTGGAGAACACATAATAATAATAATAACAATAATAATAACAATAGAAATGATCGCAAATCAAGATATTGAGCCTCAAAAATGGCTTTCCTTTAATTTAAAGTTTAAATCAAATTTATTGTAAAAATGGGTTTTTCTGCAAAATTCCTTTCTATGTAGACATTATTTTTATATGTAAGGACAGAACCGGCAAAAACAATTAGTTTAACAGTGTTTGTCTTTCAATGTGTCGTAAATAATCACACTACATAGTACTAATGAAAAAATATTTTTAACTTGCTTAATTCTAATAAAATTAAGATAAAGCATTGGATAAAGTGCTATATTTTTATCTGAATTAAGCAAATTAAAATAATATTTTTATTTGTCCTGTGCTTTATTTAAAAATATTAAGAAGCTTGTTAGTCTAATTGTTTTTGTCGTTTGGATACTGACTTATGTTAAATAATGTGTGAACACAAATAAATTGTTATTTCACTCATTTGTAGCCATCAATAGAATGAAAGAAATGTTAATTATATTTATCATTCGTTTCCCAATTTTTAGTCAATTTTAATCACATTTAATATAAATTTTAAATACTTTTTGTTTTTATTTTTTCGAATCTAAAAAATTAATAACAAAATGATTTTTGAAATAATTTCGAATAAAACATCAAAAGATGTGAACGCATTTCAATGGATTTTATGATTTCTTCATTAACTCCAGTATTTCGTTGACGTCATCTTTGGATCCGAGGAAGACTGGCGTCCGCTCGTGAAGACTCTTAGGCTTATAGTCCAAAATAGGTAGTTTTCCAGTGGAGGCTAATCCGCCCGCGTTTTCGATTATATAAGCCATAGGATTGCCCTCATATAACAAACGAAGCTTTCCATTCGGTGAAGATTTTGTGGCCGGATATAAGAAAATTCCGCCATATTTTATAGTTCTGTGTACATCCGCCACCTACACATCAAAATCAGTGACAAACAATTATTATTTTAATAATTTTTCAGTAAAATCCTTACCATCGAACCGACATATCGAGCGCCATAGGGTTTGCCCGTCTATTATAATTTAAATGTCAATTATATAATTTAATAATAAAAGTTGAACGGATAGAAAAGTCTATTCAATTTTTAATCATTGAATATAAAATAAATTTTTCTTTGGTTAGAATATATTGTGGTTAATATTTTTACATTACCTTGGGATATTTTTTGTTGTGAACATATTGTTTGACGGAATCCTCCCACTCGGCCTCATATCCTTCATTAACACTATATATCTTTCCTTTTTGAGGAACTTTCATATCGGGATCCGTTAAAATAAATTCTCCGATTGCCTGAAACAGCAATTCATAAAATTAAAGGTTATGTTCTGTCAACGATTCAAAACTAGTATTACCGGATCCAACATAAAACCGTGAACAGCACCGCCTAAACTCAAGACAATGGCTGTGGCGCTCCCATACAGCGAATATCCGGCGGCCACTAATTATTAAAATTCAATTAATTCAATGATCTAAATAAGAGATATTACCGATAGAACGGCCGTCTCTTATGCCAATTCCTTCGTCGATATTATCTTTTCGATAGATTGCAAATATAGATCCGATGGAAACCAAACAATCGATATTCGAAGAGCCATCCAATGGATCGAAAGCAACGATATATTTACCTCTTTTGTCGACTTCAACTTCGATTGAAGTTTCATTTTCTTCCGAAATGAGGAGACAAGTCGTGTACGAAGACTTTAACATATTTATAAATAGGTCGTTGGCCAATACGTCCAACTTCTTTTGTTCTTCCCCCTGAACATTAGTCTCACCGGCGATACCGAACCTGTCGATGAACTATTAGTTATTGTCTCAATCCATAAAATTTGTTAATTTAATTAAAGATTAGTCTTGTAAATTGAAAAGGATTTGAGTTATTGACAAAAAACTTTAAAAATTCTGCAGTCATTTAATAATTTTTTGTAATCAAAATCATTAGAATATTATTGAAATTGAGTTTGAATTATGAATAGAAGGGATTCAAAGCAAATGTCAGAAATAGAGAATATTTTTAGCGTTTGTCACAAATATAACTGAAGTCTAAGAAATTCTTATTAAGAATCTTAGAGAAGAGAGAATTCAATTGTGATATTTGGGAGACTCTACCAAATGTTGTGCCCACAGCTGTGTCTCTTATTTGAATGTGTTTTGGCACAGGTTTTAATCAAATATTTATATTTCAAAATGAAGACAAATAAACCGAAAGTAATTCATTTGTTCGGAAATTTAGTTTAAAGTTAGGATAAAATTAATGAATGAAAAACAACAAACAATTTGGCGATTCCTGCCTTTCGTACGGCAGAGGAGACAGCTTTGACGGCAGTGCACACGGCGTTCAACAAAGTGGTTAATTCACCCGTTGCTTCCTTCCATTTGCGCTGTTCGGCCAAAACAAATCGGGTTAATGTCATGCAATTCGTGTCAATCGGAACTCTTGTGTCACTCATTTTCGGTCCTTTCAGACAATCGATTACTTAATTATTAATTCAAAATATATTTATGTTAACAAAACTTTTGCGTCGTTTAATACAACTGTTTATTAGGAGTTTGACTTCAAATGACAGACAGTCTATGAATTGTTTGCGATTAGTATGGAAAGTCCCCACTTATGATATCCCCCTACTTGTGATGACCTTGAAATGGTGCCCTCAATTATAATTACTTGACTTCAACTCAAATCAATTAATTCTTTATCCCTATAAATATAACGACCGATAAAATGGAATAATCAGAACTTTTGTTAAATATCTGTTAAATGGTTAATATTTATCATCAATACATGTATTAGAAAATCAAAGTTTAAAGTCTTCTGACGTAAAATTCTAAAGAGGAAAATAACCACATATTTGTTGGCAGTGTCGCAGTGGGTCGACTCTAGAATAGTCTGCTCACTACTGTAGACCACTTTATATTACATTCATCGATTTCTCAAATATGTTTTTATCAAGAAATCTTTGAGTAGTTTCAAAAATTGTTTCAAACTTTAGTCTAGGGAAAGAAAATGGTTTCGGGGCCGTTCTCACTCAAAATCCTCAACCTAAAATCCCATGTAACCAAAAACAAAATGTTCTTTTATGATAGAATGACTGACCAAAAAAGCTCCTTGGGAAAGTCCCCTTATGCAAAGATCGCCAAGGGGGATCAGCCCAAAATCCCCCCTGTTGGCTAAAAAATTGAAAAATCTCCCTGTAACGCTCGAGGGACCTCCCCCCCACGCGAAGCCCGGCGGCGATTTTTCGGTTAATCTGGCCAAAATGGCCGCCGAAACTGAATTTAGGACAGTTTAAGCTTGATTAAACTAATTTAACTGGATTTAAACCGGATTTAGCGGTAAAATGGGCAATTTTGCCGCCATTTTATCACCTACTTGATCTCCGAGCTTGACGATTTCTGCTCTTTTTTGGCCAATAGTTACTATGCTAAATTATGAAAAACGCCAAATGAAAATTTCGAAAGCCAGTGACAAAAAAAACCTTTGCCTTAACATAAAACAAAGTTAGATTGACCAAATTGTCTTTTAATGAGAATATTTTGTAATCGTTAAACAATTCCAAAACATACTTCGGATAATAGAATTGGATGGTTAATCAACAAAACTCTTCGATTATTTATTCAAATTTCATAATATTGCTATGAATGCTATGAATTAGAGTAGCAGTCCATAAGAGAATTGAAAATATTCACCAAGCCTGGGTTCATCAATCACTGCCCAAGTTGGAAAGAAAGTGAAGACTGGCGATAACAGTGTTCTCAGTGTGGATAAATTGCCATTTTCTCGGCTGAGGGGGAATTTATAGAAAATTCACTCACCTTGTCGACTCTCGAATTTAAAGCCTTCTCAATAGAATCATTAAAGTACAGAAAAGTAGTTTTATCCAAAATGTGCCCTGGTTTGGGCTCTGCTTCTAAAAAATAATGAAAATATGTGTGGCTACACTTTCCAGTGGAGGTTTTTAAAATTTTTGAGTTAAGAGGGTTTTAGTTGTTAAAAGGAACCACTGTTTTTAGGGTCATTTTAAGACATATTTATTTGAAAATTATTTTCTAATCGATATTTGCTTTGAAACACATTTATAGAATAAAAGGTCGAATGTCATCAAAAATCGATTCTAAAATAAGTTGAAAAAATTGATCACTTCTAGATCCCCTAGCTGGAGCCGGAAGCATGGCAGCTATTTTTTCGGTAAATTTAGCCAAAATTGTCGCCTATACTGGATTAAAACAGGATTTAGGACAATTTAGACTCAATTTAGCTAATTTAACTGAATTTAAATCGGATTTAGCGGTAAACTTGTCATTTTGGCGGCCATTGTTCCCCTACCTGATCCCCTAGGATTTTTGGCAAAATTTTGGAAAATCTCCCCCTGGTCCCACATGAAGTCACCGTGCTTGGGGATCCCTGCATAAGATCCGACATTAAGCCTCACATTAATTCAATACAATTATTTGTAGCTTTGCTCTTGAAATGGATTAACTAAGAAGAAATTAATTCGAGTTGACAAAAAACTCCACCAGTTTCTGCCCCAAAAGTAGGAATACTGGAACTTTAGGTCAAATCCCATATGGGGCCGGCAGACTCCTTTATAGAGAAAATTCAGTAAAAAGCTAATTTTGCTACATTTTAAGTTAACGAAAAGCAAAACAAATAGTCTCACCAAAACCAAAAGATCGATTAATAATATCTCTTCCATTTTACACATAATTATAAGAATAATTTTGATATAATTCTTAGAAATCATTACTTTTTTGAAACCAAAAGTGGTGTTTGGGTAATCCACTTGTAAAGGTGCTTAAACAGGCTTTCGCAATGGTTATTTTAAATTAAGCATTTTTAAATTCCTAACTCAACGAACAATTTTATTGTATTTTAATTTTTAACGCATTATATTTGAAATTAAACTCAGGACGGATAGACTTTTAGAAATATCCGTTTTTTAGCAAACTTTTTTGGCAAAACTTCTCAGAAGAATCAGAAAAAATAATGCCTTTAAACACCGAATAATTTAAGACCGGTTTACCATGGTATTTTTGAAAATCTACCCTTTCTTTTGGCCAGCTTTGGAATTGCAATTGCAATTAAGCCTAGTTCATGAATTATTTAACAAGTGTTGGCTCAACCTTTAACATAAAAAATATCGATGCAATAAAATCTGTGATTTAAGCGGATCTTCTTTGAGATGATTTAATTTCTGTTCTCTGATATGATATATCCATACAAAGAAGAATTGAAAAAACACTTTGTTTTAAGTGTTAATTTGTATTTATAATTTGCATTTGTATTTATAAAAAGAATGTCACCTATATGTTTTATGTTCACTATAAAACTTAGAGGAGGGCTACGCAAAGGTTATCCAAGTAGGCTAAAATCAGACAAGGAAAGTATACAAAACAGAAACCTACCTTTAGCATCAATAGCAGAGGCTTCCTAAAAATTTTCTGTTGAACACCCCCTTGAGGTCGAGAACTTGACGCACCCCTAGCGTATAGTGATGACAGGCCATTTATTTGATAATGTGGTCATTTTTTTACTATAATTTCTTGCACTCAATACTTATATCCTTTTTTATTCAGTGTTTGGGCCTTTCGGTTGGGCGAAGGTTTTCACCGCTTATCGACAGAATTAATGGATTATTATTTCGTTTACTTTTAGTCAACGTTTCGTGAAATATAAATCTAAAAAATTGATTTCAAAACTACTGTCGACAATATATTACTAAAGGATCGACACTTTCTCTCATAAAACTATTCTTCTATAGAGAAGAATAAGAATTTCAGGATATATATCACAGGAGACGATGAAAATCACGAAGAAATGAAATCCATTCTGTTTTGAAAAATGTTTTTCTGATGAAACAAAATAGATAAGAAATTTACTGCAAAAATGTTAACACAGGGGATTCATTGGTTCATAATACATGTTGTTTATTTATTTATTGTTATAATTGCTATGAATGAGCTAGGTAATTTATTTAAAATTTATATTTACTCTAGTTTAGCATTGAAACAAGAACCTTTTGATCAAGACAGAATTTTCATAATTCATTTATTTAAATTTAATTAATTGTTTCAGCAAAGCATAGGTTGAAATGTTTTTAATTCAAAGCTTTTATCGTTTATTAAACCAAACGTTTGTCGAAAGAGTTTAACAAAAGTTTCAAATTATTTGTTTGATTTTTATCAAATTAAATATTAAGATAGAGCAAGTCATGCTGGTAAAACCATGCAAGAATTTTGTTGATAAAATTGAAGGATGTGAATGAAGAGCATATGA
>JAQGAR010000564.1:0-13836 GCA_034697865.1 Oribatida sp.
TGGCAGCCCAAAATTTCACTTGAAATTTCACCGAAATTTCACCCGAAATTTTCAGAAATTTTCAGGACTAACAACCCCTATCAATAATACCTTATTATTCCTTAAATTTATAGGAAATAAAATATTTAAATAATTTGTAGCGCTTTAGGGCTTAAGATTAGGAATTTAAAAGTCATCGCATTTTTCAAAAATATTATTCAAATGGGATTTTATTTAAATTTTATGGTCTTTTTAACGTCAATTTGATAAGAAGTCAAGTGATTAGTTTTTGACATGTAACTACTATCACGGTGAGAGTAACCGTTAGTTTGGACAGGTTCAATTGCAATTCAACCCATCTTATTTATCTAACCCTGATAAGATACAATTGTCAATTCAATATAAAGGGGAGGATTGGCTTTGGATTGGCTCCAGAGTTGAATAGCAATTAAGGAAGAGATTTCTATAATTGCAATCTAAATTTATCTTGGCATAAACTTGTTTTATATCGTTTATTATTTATTTACGCTTTAATTAAATATTTAGAAAGCGATTCAAATGAATTACTAAGTAAACAGAAAACGTGTCATCGTTTTTATTCTGAATTGTTTTTAAACAAAGAGTTTGTCATTGAAATTAATTTTGTTATCCTTTGAATAATTTGCAACAAATTTTACGGTAAGTGATTTGAAAACTAAATTTACGTTAGCAAAGTTGAATTAACCGCCAAATCTAATGAGTGTTTGGCAGCAAAAATGTCTTCCATTCAAATGAGTTGAGAAGACGTTTCGCGGAAAAAAAATCTGAGAAAACTCTGACAACACGTCAGAGATGGGCCTAAACTGAATCAAAGCTTACAATAAATAACGCAAAACATTAATAGAGTTTATTGCAAAACACCGCTATTTTTTAGAGACAAAGCGAATGCGAATATCTTTTTACTGAAACGTTATTTGCAAGGATTGGGTGACAAACAGTTCAGGGATTTTGTGAGCGGATAGACATTTATCCCTAGAGTTCAGTGAAATTGTTTTATTGTTTGGTTTTTTGCGCGTAAAAGCCTTCTGTGATCTCAAAAACTATTGATTTGTTTTGAAACATAAATTTGAATCAATAAATAATTAATCGATTTATTTGAAAATTGATTTAAAATGCGATAAAGTATTGGAAAGTATTATAATTTATAATTTTTGTGTTAAGGCATCCCTTGGAAGTGGGTTTCAAGTGGTTTTGATCCCGAGAATCGTAACCCAATTTCGTGGCCGACATTAATCTGTTTCTAAACACGTTATGAGAAGTATTGAGACAATCCATAAAACATGTGACAAAAATCCGGTTTATTAATGATATTCGCGATTATTGGCTCAAAATAGGGTTTGAGTCGAGACAGTGGCTAACAATCGATTGATTTTGGGATCAATTTTGATACACAACTCATCCCGTTTTGAATTGATTTTCTCAGATTTGTCTGTTTTGCCAATTATTGTGACAAATGATTGCAAATCAAACGCCAAACTAAGAGATGAAATCGTCTTCAGTTCGACCCAATTCTCTCAACACTTGTATTCCAAGAGATATCAAACCTAAGATAATGGCAGAAAAGATGCAGATAACGGCCTCGCCCTCAGCTAAAGCCCCGCTCAGACGCAAAATCAAGACTCCGGGCCGTTGGGAAGCAGTTATGGTCAAAATTGAAAAGTCGAAGACCTCTAATGATAATAAGATTCATAAGACTGCCATCAAAGGGAAATTTGAGCCTCAGTGCAATAGGAGTGTTGTCCCAAACGGGTCGATCCCTAAAATTAGTCCAACCGATGAGTTATCTGTTGCTATCGATAACAATAATTCTAGTCATTTGAGGCCTTCCACTCTTACTCTAAACTCGACGACAATGACTAAGAATACTCTCCATTCGATTTCATCAAAAGGTATCCAAAATTTGTCCGAATCTCTCTTCAGAAAGCTTTGAATGCAAACATTATTTACATAGAACTTAATTAATAAAACGGAAAGGAATCGTCTAAAGCCATCCGGTCCTAAATGTGTTTGCATTCACTGCTCTTTTGATTTATATTTGTTGGCAATTGGTTTGAGTAAAGCAATGATTTTAATTGATTTAAATTATTGTCAATTGTAGTGAATATCCCTAAAAGCAAAACCTTTGTTCGTGACTCCAATAGTAACATTACAACAGGAAGTCGGAGTCAACGACCAGTGCCGGTATCCGAGCCATCATTATCTGCTACCCCTGTGTCATCGCTAGCACCGTCACTGCCTGCGCCTGAAAAGAATGGACTCCAAACAAATAGGAGAGATAGAGGTTAGAAAAGTTCTATTAATTGAATATATTTGTGATTTAGTGTTTGAATGAATTGATTTGGACTTTCGTTGGCATTAATTACCATAATTTAAGACTAAATACATATAATTTATGTATAAATCGGTTCATTAAGTGTTGACTTTCGTATAAATGGTTTACTTTTTGTATTGAAATATTTATTTTAATGTGACGTTACGTTACGCTAACATAAAAATAAAACAGTAGTGTAAGGCTTCCCCTCAAGGAAATGATTAACTGATTCGACGTTCGGAATAAAACTCATTTGAGTTAAAGTCACTTAATCTGAGTGTTTAATGACCTCAACTCTAAGAGTTGTTTCAATTTTCTCGCTATAAATAATTGACTTTAAGATTGAATTTAAATTTTAATTACACAAAACTTTTGTCATTTAATTATAGAAAAACTTACGACTACTTTATGTTTACTAATTGTATTTAATGGTATGAGTTAGAGATAACCAGTAGTTCCTTGACCTCCACTAAATAGGTTTATTCTCATTTTGGGGGCGAGATTTCGGACTACAAATTCATTACTTCCGGTCCATATTATAAGCTCGAATTAATTCACCAGGTTATTTATGTTTAGATGCGGTCATGGATTGAATTGTTAAAATAATGGCCAATCCCATGATGAGGGCCACATTCCTATCTTTTGAGGGACTCTTTTTATCATTGAGAAACTGTTTTGCCGTTCACTTCTCCTTTGGTTATCTCTTTATTAAACATTTGACATAATTTTGGAGGAATTTCCTAATTTTCTTAATAAAAAGATTGTAAGAGAGGACAACCACTTTGACTTTCTTCTCAATGCTAAAAGTAAGAAATGCCTGGATGACTGCCTTGAACGCCTTGTACTCAATAATAATTGCTTTCGTCAATTTGCGTCAAATTCATAAAATATTTTTACGATTCAAATGAAAAAAAAGTTAGAAAACATTTAATAAATTTTTTGATTGTGTGGTGAACCCGATCCGTGTCCTTGTATTTGAATATTTCTCAATTAATTATATGGAAAATAGAAAAACTGTTGTCAAAAATGATAATAACGAGTATTTTAATTGAATTGGAAATATTTATCAACCAAACACTTACACCTACACTCAACTACACTCAAATAGTCTTTCCAACAATGCTAAGCTTACTTTCGGCTCTAAATTACTATTTTGAAACACTATTTGCAGAATTTTTTTAATATTAAATGAAAAATGGAAAATGTTTTCTAATGTTTCGGTCAACTCGTCTCTCCTTTTCTTATAATAGGAGTCATCAAAGCGTAAAAAATATTCTTTTATTGTCTGAAGAGTTCTTTATTGTAAATATAGTAGAGATTTAAAGCCATTATTTTAGTTGTGCTCACGTTTGAACCGACAGAGTTTACACCTGCTATGGCTTTCAATTCTGTTCTCTATTGCATTGCTCTTTGATTTTTTAAGTGTTAAAAAACAGGATCTCTTTTAATATGGGATAAATGGTCTGATCTCACATATTGTTCGAGAGATCGGTTCAGACTCTAAATTGGTTTTTTAATAGCTTTTCTGCTTTAGATCACAGAATTCGATAATAATGTCCTCAAAAATTAATTGTTTTGTTATACTTCTATGACTTTTATTGTCTTCTTTTCGAATGATTTAATTTTTAAATTAAATTAAATCGATTTGCGGTCATTTGCGACAAAATATTTATATAAATGATAATTAAAATGTTTTAAATCAAAAGGCATTGAATGCGTTGATCCGTAAATCCGATAGATATAGAGTGTCAACAATTGAGAGTAAATGCAAAGAGAGTTTTATCTGATTGTCACTCAAATAAGGCCAATATTGTGTTTCTTCCTCATCGGTACAACCATTACATTCATTTGTCACTTTATACCACTAACAGAGCAGTCGCTGCAATTTTTAGTCAATAATAAGCAAAACAAAAAAACATAGGAATTATTGTAGAATTATATAAAATTTTAGTCATTCATGCATTAGACCGAGTCCTCAGCCCAGGAATGAGAGCCAACTTTTTTTTCTTTATTTCATATTCTTTTGTGAACTGCAATTAAATTTATTTTAACTCAATTGAAGACAATTTAAGCCCATTATTACGAAAGAGTTATTAAAATAAGTTATTATTATATAACAAATTTAACATAACTTTTGTGCCACTGATTTATTAAACAGAGTTTCGTTTAAGAATTATGTTTAATATTCGGTTTTAAAGTCTATGATTTTGTGTCGGATCGGGTTTTCAAATAAAAAAAAGTTCTTAATCTTAACCTCGAGTTTAATACTGGTTTTTCACGAAAGCGTCACTCAAATGATAGTATTATATCATATGTTAGTGTAAACTGTATTCTCATCTCACAAATAGCCTGAAGTGAGACGAAAGGATCGTATTTATAATCCAATTTTTTACCATTTGTTATATTTTAGCTGCTATTCTGTGCTCACTTGTGCTCCGCTACCCATCAGAATATTTATTGTATTTTTGTTGAGCTCTCTCTTAATATCAGGTATTTTCTCTGGTATTCAATGTTTTGCGCCACTCATAAGGTCTTAGCTGTGAGTCGTGTGCTTACGGTATTAAAAAGCAGGAAGTTTTCGGTGGTATAACTCAGAGTAGAGCTCCTTTGAGAGAAACGGCTATTTTTAACTGAATCCACTTCTCTCTACCTGAACCTGTGCTGAAGACATGTGTGCGAATCTGTGTCTTTTCATGTCACCATTCAAAGTTTGGTTCGCTCTCCGGAGTCATAGACACCGAAGCGAACAGTTTTATGAATAGTTCCTCCCATTTATAAATTGTTAAAAGAGTTATGTTTGCAATGCTTTACTCGTCTTCGATATTATGAATAATTGAATGCATGCGTGAAATTATCTGAATCTGGATTTCATGCCTAAAATATTTCGTGCGTTCGACTCATTTGATTCGAAAGTATTGCCACTCCTGGCACTTCTGGTAGACCCGCAATTAAATTACAAGACTTCCAATTCAACTATAGTTTCAATGGTTAGTCCCAACTACTCGAGAGACTAGAATCGACTCAAACCACACCAAAATACTTAACATTGAATATATGCGCCAATCAATGAAATTATTATTAAAACTTGTGATTTGCTTGAAGTGCGCCAACATTTCGTAATTCAGTAATAAAAAACTTCTGATGAGAGTTTGCAAACAGTTTTTCTGTTTGAATGTGTGTGCAATACATCTCTCTGTGAACTACTTTTAATTCTTACAATTTATGTAATCAACAAATGAGTGCATACGAGACGACAACACATGTGGTGGTTGTGTTAGTTTTCAATATTGGAAGAACTAACCCTAAATGGAACTGAATTCTCACCACTACTCCACAACTATTTGATTCGAGGGAAGCACTTCTGTTGTGCACTTCTCATTTATTTTCTGTACAGTTAGAGTGACGCAAATTTGTTGGTTACAGAACTTTCTATAAAAAATATTAATTGCGATCAGTTTTCCTCATTTATCGATTTGATATTCGCAAGCAATTTGTGTCAAATTCTTAACTCATTGACTTTGCATTCAATTCATTGAGAGTTAATATATAACACCAATAGATTTGATTACATAACTCGTGATTTATTAAAATAGACGTTTGACTTATTTGGTGACATTCAACTTAACTCGAATTAACTTTTATTAATATTAATTATAATAAATTGGAGAATTGCTTCGTCATAGAGACTCGTTCTCTGTTTATGACTTCGCAAAACTTAATTTAGTTTTGTTATTGACTTCAGTTTGTGTTCTAATATTTCACATAACTATTAATGATATGGTTTTGTCATTAATTTATTTTAGTTCTGATTCGATTACTTCAAAATATAGTTAACAGTCGTTTTCTCTAACATTTAAGTAAATGTAGTTTTTCTGTGCTTTTTTAAATGAAATCCTTGATTTTGTTGATGAGTTCCAAATGCATTGAATATTAAGCAAACAAACCGTCTGTGACTGCAATCAAAATCCATTTGAAGCAATCATTCATTTATTTATTGAAAAATACTATTAAAGCCAACGAAATGAGAGTTAAATGGAATCGAAATTTAGATGGCATTCGACCACTACTTACGGTTCCAGAAACTGATGTCATATCCAACGGAAAATTTGAGGATGTGCTCAATTGTGACAAGTCTTCTCTCACTGATTTGAATGAAAATCAAACTGAAGCTCAAACGGAAGTGTCGACAAAAAATGAAAACTTATCAATGATTGTAAATGATTCGCAAACTGTCATCATGTGCGAGAGTCCCAGTCCATCCTCTGCTTCAATCACTTCAAAACGTAGTGACAAATCTAAAGCTCGGATATCGAGTTTATTTGGTTTGTTTAAAGTTAAGGATAAAGTCATTAATGATACTAATAGTGAAGACTGTGTCAGTAATTTTAGTGAACTATCGGGCACAACCATCACTACTATCCCTTCTTTATTGAGCCCTTCGATTGGAAAAAGAAGTTCAAATTATGGATCTCGCGATTCGCTTTTAACAAATGACAGAATCGGATTTGAAGCCGACACTCGTCGGCGCCGTAGAGCTAAAAGTTTGTTGGCTCGAGGCTCATTAAGGAGGTCGTGGCAACAGTTGAATGTGTCTAACAATCTGCCTGTCGGTACAACTTATATCATAACGAAAGAGAGGCTATCAAACCATTGTTTAATCGCAAGTCATTCGCCACAAATAGTTAGACATAAGTCATCGGAAAAGCATTTATTGAGTCGAAGCTCTCAAATACGAGCAAAATTTGATACATTGCCTGAAGTGGTCTCTAATTCTGCGAAGCTATCAAATACTATAACAGAAGAAGGAAATGTCGAAACTGAAGTCAATATAACCGGCTCTGAGTGTAATCCTCTTTCATCTTCAGTCCTAAAAAATGAATGCAAAGATATGGAAAACAATCCCCAAATTGTTATGCAAACAGATGTGCAAACAGTCAATTCTAATACCAATTGTATCTCAGAGTTAGATCTGAATGAGAAAAATAGTTACGGTTGTGATGAAGTCGATAATGGAGTTCAAAGTGTTGTTAATTCGTTAGATTCCGAACACATTTTCCTAAACAACTCAAAAATGATTTTTGACCCAAAAAACAGCTCCAAATCATTAAAAAATGAGCCAAAACTCGAATCAGATAAAACTGATACACTTATTAATGCTTCCAAAAATGGTGTCCAACAGAACAGAATTTGTGTCAATCAGAATGGCATTGAATTAGGCCCGACGTCTATTTGTACTGAGTCGGTGGTCCCAAAAGCAAACGAAAAGACTCAAATAACACCGCATTTTAATAGAAATCGAGAATTAGATAAACAAAATTCAAATGATCTGAATCTCAATAACATGTCTAATGATAGTAAACATTTGTCAAATGAGTTGAGTCTAACAAATGAGGAAATTTCGCAGTCATCCGATCCTTCCATTACATGCAATTCTGTTGTCTCTCCAATTAATAGTCCGCCCAAAGAAATAATTAAAGTGAAAGTGAAGAAAAACCAATTGCCTGAGTCTGAGGTGGTTTGTTTCAGTACACAAATAGTGTCGTCGCCTTCCACTGTCTCGACCACAACCATTGATAATGAGTGCAATAATGAGAAAGCAGTTGTACTGACTTTCATAAACGATGAGCCGATGACTACCAGACATAGAGTTTTTGACAACGAGAACGTTAAAAGTGATATATTTGTTAAGTCGACACCAATTCAGGGAATACTTCGAGTCAGGAATCGAGAGTCTACCAGTGAAGACAACTCTTCAAATAGTTTGACGAAAACAAGCGAAGTGAACGCCAAAAGTCGAAAGAAAGTTCATTTCGCCGATAATTGTCCACAAAATAGGAATTCAAGTCATGGTCGGAGCCGAACAGTCAAAACTCGACATTATAGTTCTTTGGGTACAATTCGTACAATACGTACGAACCTATAGTTCCAAAAAAGGCTTCTTCTCGACCCTATTAGTGCTCATAAATAATAAATTAACGCCAACTCTCCAACCACTCGTTCTGTCCCTTAATTTATTTATTGATTTCTATATTTGTTTGTTTTGATGGTTCTATGGCTGTTGGAAAGGTTGTCCCACTTTTGGTGTAAACTTCACATTAACGTTTAATACAAAAAGTTGAATAACCGCCTCTACCTGTGCCCGAACTATAGAACTACATAACTGTCGACCACAAGGTTATTAAGACGTTTCGTATTATAGCTATCAGTTCTTTAGCTTAAAACTGATGCAAATCTCTCTAAAAGTATTTATTTAACTAAAATTCAGACTAACATTAAACTAATGAACTGAATAACAAAACAAAACCTTAACTGCATTTGCATTTCGTGTTTAAAACTAAGATTAGTTGCATTCGAAGCATAAAAATTCAAATTAATTTCCAATCGTTTTTAACCTTTAATGCAGGCGTTGTCGCGTCGATTGATAAAAAGCCATCCAATCGAAGGCCAGTTCACAACAATATTACCGGCTCTTCATTGGCACCCAAAAGGACGACAAATTCCAAAATTAGCGCATCCAATCCAATTCCTTCTAAAAGAGAGATCCGTTTGAATCAATCAGCTGAAGACAAGCAACAAATTCATAAATTAACGCAATTATGCGAAACAAAGACAAAGCAATTGAAGAATTTAGAAATAAACCAGAATTATATGAGACTTGCGTTCGACTCATTGACGATTGTTATTCAACACCTCATAGAACAGGTTTTGCATAACTTCTTGACTGATTATTCGCCTAAACTTTGTTTTATATCTCAATGCCATTAGTCATCAATTTGTGTCAAATTATAAATCAAATAAAATCTTTATTTACAGTACGAACCCTTCGAAACCCCCAAACTTAAAGATGAATTGGAAAAAGCAAATAAAAGGTGTGAACAGCTTAAGGGTGATCTTGGTAAGATTTATTGTTTCTTTATTGTATTCTTTGCTTATATTTGTTTTTCTATTTTCGTCTTTTTTATTGAAATTGTTATAAAACAGATACAAAAGATGTGGAACTGAATGATATGAAACTCATTTTTGAGGAACAAATCAATCATCTGATGAAAGAAAGAGAGAAAAACTTGTCTGATTTGAATCAAGCAAAAGCCAGTCACGAGTCGCGCATTAAAAAACTCAAAGAAATTCATTCATTCGAAATGAAAAGGATTGAAGATTTGTTTGAAAAACAAATGTTTTTGACTCAACAAAACTGCAATCAATTGAATAATAAAATCGAAGAGAAAACCATTGAATTGAATGAAACCAAACAATTGAAAGAAGCGCTCGAATTGAAAACCAAACAAATGGAAGAGAATATTATGAACGATAAGGACAAGAAGTTTAAGTACTTATCCGAGAAAAGCAAACAATTAGAATTGGAAGTCGACTCTTTGAAGGCCGTTATGGATATGAAAAACGAAAAAATACATTCTTTGGAGCGGAAAATGATTGAAACTCACGAAAAAATAAACGAATTGCCCACCGCTAAAGAGACCGTCAAATCCCTTCAACAACAGGTCGAGACTCTGCAGATAACTCTGGACCGTAAGATCCATCAGTTCAATCAATTGACTCGAGAACACGAAGATCTCAAATCAGAATTCGATAAAGAAATGAGAGAAAAGCGCAGACTTTCGATGAAAAACGAAGAATTAACTTTTCATTTGAATGAAACTCTCAACGAATCGATCTCTGGACCCAACAATTGTACAAATTTAGAACTTTTTGACGGTTACCGCTTTAAATCTCCCGCTCCCGTCAGGATTCTTCACAACGATGACACTCCAGTCAGGTCTCTCAATATGGAAGAAATTGGTGTTCGAACTCTTCATAACGACGAGACCCCTATAAAAATAAACCGTTCCATTAGTATTAATAGCGGTCAAACACCGGTGGCCTCTACCCGAAAAAATCATTCGAAAGTACACCGTTCAGCGACCATACACTCGACGGTCCCTACCAAAGTCTACACTTATAAGGAAGGCTGTTCTTTCCCTCAACGTCTCACTCCTGGATCTAATTTGCAAAATAATTGTGTATCGAATAACGGAATAATAGACGAAGTGTTTGACAGTGGAACCAGTTTTACGGATTCCCATCCAATGCCTGAGTCTAATAGAAAGTCAGTTAAAATGAAACGCATTGAGAAATTGTCTGATGAAATGGCTCCACAATCTATCTTTGATAGTGGTTTCGAGGAAATTCAAGGACTCAACTCTTTGTCCAAATAATTATCCATTTAGTTAATGGACACTAACTTTAGTCTCATTAATAGATTTTAATTATATTTGAAAAACTTCTCTATTTTTAACATTTCTTCAGAATCTGTTTCAAAATGTCTCAGAAAATAATATTAGTTTAGAAACGTTTAGCGCTTAACATATGGAGAGCTTAGGCTTAGAAATACATTTCATTAATGAAAAAAAAGTTCAATTGAATGCACTGTTAACGAAGAGCAACCCTTATATGCTGTTCTCACTTGCTAATCGAAGAAGCTTGGCTGGAGAGAAGTAGCTTGGATTTGCGTTCTCACTGAACGTTCTCAAGAAGGTTCAAATAATTTAATTCAAGAAAGTTTGACGTCATTGGTGAAACATTTAGTATTGATAAATAGGGGGTTGAAGCGGCTTCACTGTTCTCACTGCAGTTAAACCTTTCTCAAGAAGGGTATTTGAAGCTTCTTGGCTCAAGAACGTTTCAAGCCTTCTTAGCTGTTCTCATTGTATTTTTCAAGAAGCTTCTCTCAAGCCAAGCTTCTTCGATAGCCTAATGAGAACACCATATTAGTCTAAAAGTTATTAATTTTGCAATTATAGTACCAATTGTTGCATAATTTTTTGCGGAACAGTATTTTTGAGTCTTTGACTGCATTTCCTCGAACTCAAAGTCTTTTACGGTATTTAAGTATTTTTCTGTAATTATCGTCAATCACTTCAGTTATTAAAATAAATCTCAAACTTTTAAAGAATAAGAGTTCGACAAAATGCAGTCTTTCGTCACACTATGTGCTCATTATTTTAATGCGAGAGTAGTTAAGCCCTGAATTCTTGTCTACGCTTTATTTGTTTTCTGTTTTTATTCAATTATATTATATTTACTAATATTATAATATTTTTAATTCTATTTTCAATTTATTGTTTTCTGTGATCTTTATTTTCTTGAGTTTTAAATATATTGTTATTTACTATTACTAGTCGTTAAATATTGGGATTTAAACAAATTGTTGAACACATAAACACAACTTTTATTTTAAATGTTTAATAATCTCTGCAATTGGAGTGCATATCGCAACTGCATATCGGGCCCACCACTAGAAAGTTATCCAAAAGAAAGGTTTCTCTTATTTTCTTTAATTATTTTGAAAAAACGTCAATTTTCGCCGCTATTTCGTGTAAATAATTGTTGTTTTTAGAGTCAATTTTTAGAGCACTCGTTATATTGAAAGGACTGACGTTTATTTAGTTATTATAGCCATCAGTTGTATAGTGTCTGTGATTTAATCTCAAACCATATAAACCATATATAATGTGAGATAACTTTCCAAATGTATAATAAACTGAAAGATTGGTCACAAAGTATTCCTTTTCCCTCAAAATTATCCTTAAATCTGATTCTTGATTAGATAAGAGACTAATGGTTCCACAAAATGTATTAATCGGTCAAAAAACTAAAACTTTTCAAAGACATTCAAATAATTGACTGAATTTACTTTACTTTTGTTTCTCTTAATCTGAATTAGAATTCACTTGTTTTGAATGTTTCACTCGATTTGATATCTCATTGTTTTTGTTTCAATTGAATGTAACAAAAACTTCGATCAACTGATCGATTCATTTGTAAATTATTTCGATATTATTGGCACTCATTAATGATTAATACAAAAAACAAAATTTTATGTAAATTTAAAGCGATTTCATTGAATATTTATCGACAATAAATTTTGAATATCTTTTAGAAATTTTTTTATTTATTTACGAATTGTTTAATGGTTTTAAGTCACGAAAGACGAAGTGTTCTAAATTCCCGGCTATTTATTCTGTAATCGATTCACTATTCGTTTGTTATATTATTTTTTGAATAGATATTTAATTTGCATTAATGGGAGCATCGATTGGATAGTAATATAAATCAACTTTTATTAGAAATGAGATCAAAAAATTGTTAAATGATAAGCAGCTATAATCGGAAGCAATAATTGATGGGTTTATCTCCAGTTTCTCTTTGGAAGTGGTTTCGGGCAATCATTTTCAGAGCAAAATTGAAAATCAAAGATTCAATTTTGTAATGCAATACAAATTACTCCAATTAGCACAAAATAAACAAGTTTTTTGATTTATTTGGATATCACGTTCATTACCCGGATGCCTCTCATTCACACTTGATCAATTTCATTAATGTTGGATCCAGTTATTAGCTCAACCCTTTGGTCATTTGTTCCTTTTCCATGAGAAACATTTCGGATTAAAAATAATAATATCTATTAAAAAGTTTTTCTACGAAAAAAAAAATAAAATAATAAATATAAAAACATTTGAGATTTCTTATCGAGTTTTGAAGTCAGAGGCCTTCCTCTGCTTTCAAGCCTTTGGCGATTGATATACAATAAGAATAAATTGAGAGTCAATTTATATCAAATGAAAAAAATTATAGTTTTAGGCGATTGTAGGTCAATTTGACACAATTATCGAAAATACTTTTACTGCAAATCATTTAAATTGCTTTCAGACAAATCGTTGACTTTTTTTTAATTTTAAATCTAATTTATTCGAAAACAAAAAGTTAAGACTTCAGTCACTAAACTATAATTATTTCCATTTATATTAAAGTTAAACGATTTGTCTCTCAATTAATTAAAAATTATTTAAACTTTTAATTAAATTATTTTTGACACAAATCAAAGACATTCAGACCCTATAAATGTCGACAAATATCGTCAATCAGTTGTTTAGACATTAAATTTAATTAAAATTTATTGCATTAAATAATTTTAAATCCAATGAATTTGAAAACAAATCAAAATTGTTATATTCAGTAAATATTTAAATCATTTCTAATATTAAAGAAAATATGTTTAAATCGAAGACAATTAGAAGATCTTTTCGACGATAAAAGGCGTGACTCTAATGATTGTCACCAAAAGAGCAAAATTAATTAATTGACTCTTGACTTCATTTCGAGCCCTTCTCTTCTCTTCTTGTAAATCGAAATTTTTGGGCGAACTGTTCGTCAGTTTAAACATTGTCTGCAAACAAACATATATTTAATTTTTATGGTTTTCTTTAAATAAAAGATTTAATACTTAATTTATATGAAATTCGATTCAATTAAATGACGAAAATTGTTAAAATATTTTCTGTCGAAAAAATGTTTTGATTTTGAATGAAAACACGTGAATATAAATGAAACGACGGCGCCGTCTATTCAATACATTTTGTACTTTAATTTCTAACTTTAATTTCTAACTTTAATTTCTAACTTTAATTTCTAACTTTAATTTCTAACTTTAATTTCTAACTTTAATTTCT
>JAQGAR010000565.1:0-13832 GCA_034697865.1 Oribatida sp.
ATTTGATCTTCCCTTGCCAATTTCAGTATTCTATTCACAACTAGTGTATTATCTATGGAGAACTCAGACTTTTAAAAATTAAATAAATGTGAACTAAATGGCGGTTGGATTTGAATTTTTCACTAATTATTTGTCTATCAAATATCTATCAAATATGATATTCAAATTTTAAGACAAGTCATTTAGTTGATACTCAAAATTACAAGAATTTCATATAATTATTTTACTATTATAGTATCACAATATAGCTATAACAGCACAAAAGTACAGAATAATCAAATTTTTGTAGAATTCATGCACTGTTCGAAACTTTGATTGGAGATGGTCGAGCACTTTAAGCATGTAGTGATGACCAATTAAATGAGGATAAGGATCATTTTTGTTCTTGTTGCTAATTTTCACAAAATAATTTTAATGAATAACTAGCTAGCTTTATCAGAGACAATCCCCAAATGGTACTTGCAAATATATAGGGAATTTGAATAAGCATGCAAAAAAATTCAATTCGAATTTTATATAGTTAATTTATAGAATAATTGACTAAATCTTATACTGTATCAATCAATTGGTTATTCAAAAGTTTGATAAAAAATAATCTTGATTGTAATAATTGCAATACAGGCTTAACATTTCACCCTGAATTTCGAGCTTGGGTGGATCCCTCGGCCCTCGATCCTTTGGCAAAATTTTAATGTATGTTCCTGGAATAGCTTACGATTGAAGCAAGGCAAATTTTTTAGGGATTTTTGGAAAATATTTTTTAAACTTTTAGTTTGGTTTCAATTATTATTATTTTGTAGAAAACAAGGAAACTATTATTTAGTTATTACACAGTTTACTGAACGGCAGATTATGTGTGTTTGCGCTGTGCTTTGCTTTCTTTGTGTTTTAGTCTGGAAATAGATATGTGATGTAAAGCATGAAATTGATGCGATCTATGCATTACCTGTTTCTTCGTTCATATACCTGTGCATAGAGTGAGTGCGCCATCACTTACACGGTTTCACATTTCATACTTTCCAATCTTCACATTTTACTCAATGAACATTTAATTCAATAATTTAATGAATATGAGTTTAAACTCTCAAAATTCAAAACTATTGCTTCAAATAACTCAAAATAAATTAGTTTTTGAAAGGATTTACAAAAAATAAATTCAAATAAATGAAAACTGAAATGAGATCTAAAATAAAGAAAGAATCGAAAGTTGGCTTTGCTTTCGAAATAACAAATAAATGAGAATTTGAGTCAAATAAAGATTGGATTCATTGCATTGAATTCAATACAAAACACATTTGATTCAAAAATAGATTCAAAGAATGAAAACGTTTTATAATAATAATAAGTTTAGTTTAAAATAATTTGTTTTGAAAGTATTCGAGTCTATAATTATGCAATTATTCTAAATCAGAGATAATGGGAAAATGTCAGACCTGTCACCAGTGGTGGTCACGAGTTTCAGTGATCTGAAAGCTTTCAACCATTTGTTCCGACCGGTGGTTGATATTCTCTTTTCATATTTTCTTTCGTTGAATTCCATTGCAATTCAAAGTAGTTTTACTATTTCTCGACTAATAATTCAAAGCATTCAACTTAAAGAATAAAGTATTAGACGTTCAGATCTATGCAAAAGTGCAGAGCAGTCACAGCTCTCACTGTCTGTTCAGTGCCTCAAATGTTTTCCATTCAATATATTCTCATTTCTATCGCAAAGAATCCAATTTTATAAGAGTTTAGGCAAACTCTGATCGCAACACCGATTGAGACAACACTAACGGCTTCTGGTATTCGACATTTCAGTTAATATAAAGGATCTAAATGCAAAGGCTATCGAGCTGTGCACTGGTGGTGGCACCGGTCGACGTCTGCGCCCTTACCTGTGCTATAGCTTCATATTCTGTGAATTTATTTCTCGATAATATTTTATTCTGAAATTTTCCAATCATTGAGTAATTGGTTGCAAATCAACGTTAAGTGATGTCCAACTCTCTAAAGAGTGCCACAAATCAAGTGAAAGACAAGACTCAAATGATAATTTGTGCCATCGATTCTCTGAAGGGTCGTAAAGCACGTCCTGACGAACAGAAAATTTGCAATTTTGTCGAAAGAAAATTCGGAGTCAAAAAAGAAGAAATCGTGACTGCAATCAAAGAAGCCGTCGTCCGGGGCTCAGTCCTCAAAGTCAAATATAAAGATTCTGTCTCTTATAGAAATCCACTTAAGTTTAGCTCAAAGATGTCGAATCACATAATGTCGATGTCGTCCAACAAATCCATTAGTCCTCAGAATATGAAACATGTTTTAAGAGAATTACGGGCTTTAAGTCGAAATACTTCAGACGGAGTTTCCAAACAACAAATTATAAGATCCCTTCACTCCAACTGCCATTCAATCTTTTATACCGAACCACTGGTGGATAAAGTGCTGACCCGTGCCATTCAAACAGGTATAAAATTTCTCATTGCATTGCTATATAAAGTGCGCACAAGAAGTCAATTCCAATATAAACGTCGTTTGGCTATACTTTAGGGTCAGTCAGACAATTGGCGAATGCAAATTATGTTCTTTCTGTTGGCAAAAGAATTGTTCCTCGAAAAGGAGATGTCGACCAAACGGTCACTTCAGTCAAGTTTTTTGAGGCCCAAAACTTTGGCTCTGAGAGCGATATCGACAACAAAAGTGAAATCAAAGGCAGCGGTTTGTCTCTAATATTCCATTCTTTTACTCAACTCATTGTTTGGTTTAAAGATGGTTTAGATCTCAACGAAGACTCATCAACACAATCAAATGGCACAACCACTGAATTATATGTTTCTCAAACCAAGAGCTCGTGTGAAATGAAACGCGAGCGACCCGTCAGCAAAAGAAAGGTGTGTCCACCCATTTAATAATTTATTCATCAAATGAATCAAAATTAAATGTTTATAGAAATTTAAGAAGTCTTTGGGACCTGACTTTATTGAGTCCTCCGAATTGGGTCCGCAATACATGAGAAACAGTTTTGAGCCAAAGTGTGACTTATGTCAATTCAGATCCAAAACCAATAAACGGGGAGAAAAAGAGGAACTCTTGAGTTGTAAAGATTGTAATACTAAAGGTGTGATTCATTATACAAATTTATTTTTAACTAATTATATATAAATGTTGTTTTAAAGCGCACCCGAGTTGTATGGATTACAGCGAAGAGTTGGCTGAGCGGTCCGGACGCAGTCCCTGGCAGTGCATGGAATGCAAAACCTGCGACATTTGCCACGACTCAAAAGACGGGGTAATTATTTCGTTTAATGTTTTGTTTTTTAATTTAATTGGGAATCAATTTAAGGCAAATATGTTGGTCTGTGATCTCTGCGATAAAGGATTTCACATGAATTGTCACATTCCGGCCCTCTCTTACAAACCCAATGGTTCGGCGCTTTTGTTCAATTTGATCCTTAATTCAATTGAATGCTTGTATTTAAGGCAAATGGGAGTGCAGTCAATGCATTGATAACAAAGAATCACTTAAAGCGAATCCGATTGAAAGCTCATTAAATTCCAAATGTGAAACCAATCCAAAACAAATTGAAAGAGATGACAATTTCACCACTGATTTGGTCTTTAATCCCATCGAAAGGCTTTCGGTTAAACGAAATTCCGAGTCGTCTTCTGTTTCTTCATTTGTTCTCAATTCAAAAGAAAAGTAAATTAACATTAATTTTAATTAAATAATAATGAGTTTTGTTTTAAATTTGATATCAGTTGTGGCGACAGTTATCCAGAAGTAATTCCTAATCCACAAAAATGGTCGCCTGAAGAGGTGGAGAGCTTTATTAGGAACATTGGTTTCCCCGAACAGTCTCTTCTGTTTAAAGAACAGGAAATCGACGGAACATCTCTTCTTTTACTTCGGAGATCAGATGTTTTAACAGGTTTTCAAATGAAATTAGGGCCGGCTCTTAAAATCTATTCACATATCGTCCGATTACAGAAAACCGATTAGTCATTCGGTTAATGGTTTGTCAATAATTTAAATTTCAATTATTTTATGTTTCGTTTCAAATATAAACTTTGAATAAAAATGTATTAAAAATTTGTAAAACAAAACAAAAGTCTATTTCAAGTCTAATAACATTAAAGAAGGCGTTTCGATGTAATTCTTCCAAAGGGCCGAAAATCGAGCCATTGTTGCGCCGTCTATCACACGATGGTCTGCCCTCCAAACCACAGTCATTAAATGGGCTTTAATTATAGAAGTGCCGTCACTGCCAAATCTGGGAACAGCTTTAATGGAACCGATTGCACCAATCTACCGATAACAAGCATTCAATTGATTTAAGTTTTATCATGAAATAGTAGGATTACCGCCACTTCTGGGGGTAGTATTACAGGTATTCCAAAATGTCCGCCAATCTATCGAAACAAAATTTAGTTAATCGAATCAAAATGTGAATCAAACGCACGGATCCTATATTTGAAAAAGTGAACGTTCCGTTTGATAGGTCTTCGGGACTGAATTGACTCTTAGAGCCGAGTTCTTGTAGACGATTGAGTTCTCGTGCGATCTCCAGAACACTTAGAGTTTGTACATTCTTAATGTTTGGCACCAAAAGTCCCTCTTTTGTGTCCATCGCAACACCGATATTATGCGCTCCCTTATATGTAATGTTTTCACATTTTTGGTCAACGGTTGAGTTGATTATCGGAAACTCGAGTAAAGCCATTGACGCGGCCTTCAAGAAGAATGGCATATAAGATAAAGATATGGATTTTTGTTTGGCTATTTGTTTGAGTGTTGGTCTCAACCCAACCAATTGGGAGACATCTATTTCATCGCTTAGACCGAAGTGTGGAATGTTTAAGGCCTGGGTCATAGTCTTTGTCATCGCTTTTCTGATTCCTTTAATCTGTTCAGTTGTGTCGATTGCAGTCGTTTTCTTTGAGCTGAAAATTGGTTTCGATGTCGGCTTTGATTCAATTAATGGTTTATTTGATTCCACAATTTGTTGGTCTGTCTCTGAAGTCTTTTTATTTCGATTTTCGATATAATTAAGAACATCCTCTTTAAGAATACGTCTGTCCCTTCCAGTGCCTACAACTTCGTGAAGTTTGATATCATGTTCAATGGCCAGTCTTCTAACAGCGGGTGTCGTCAAAACCTTTTGATTGCTTTGAAAATTTAGATTTTCCTCAATCTCTGAGTGCGAACTCTCCGATGATTTGTCCGATTCGTCCAAAACGGCGTCCATTTGTTCTGTAAATTAAAGTCTAATGAAAATATTTTATTGGATATATCTCTCAGAATTTGATACCATTCGTGAGGTCGAGTTCGATGTCGACGAGAGGTTTACCCACTTTCGCGATGTCATCGATTTGATAATGTATTTTACGAATGAGTCCGTCGTAACGACTGGTTATAGTGACGGAGGCCTTATCGCTCTGCACTTCACATATGCTATCAAATTGTTTTACTTTATCGCCAACTTTGACGAACCATTCCTTAACAGTGACCTCTCCGATACCCTCTCCGATGTCCGATAACTTGAAGGCTACCACTTCTGGCGACCATTTTTCTAAATATATCCACAATTTATAGACAATTAAACGATTAAATAATAATAAATGAAAACTAACCGCAAGTCATGTGAATCATTCGATTTTCAAATTTCTTAAGTTTAGTTCTCTTAAGACAAATGTGTTTCCCATTGATTTGAATCAAATTTCGATGAAATTTAAAAGTTTTTTCATTAACACAAACCCTATTTAACGCAAAAATATTTGAGTTTCGAGTAGTGGTCAGTAATTTGCGACAAAATGCCATTTTTACACAAGTTTTGTGACAAATCGTATTAATCTTATTTCAATATTTTTAATTTAAAATTAATTCATAAAAATATTTTATTTCAATAATTGATTATTGGATGATATGAGCGATAAATTCAATACCAATGGAAACAACGCTTCAATCATTTTATAAACAATTTATGAGTTGTTTTCAATTTTATTAAATGACCTCAAAATCAGGTTTCAGACAATTCTCTTTCAAAAACATTCGCTCTTTTGAAAGTTCGACACTAAAATTGTATTAAAGTTGAAAAAATAACCTGGAATATTATTTAGAACATCACCTGGCTATATCTCTACAATAATTCGTGATTCTCATACTTTATGATTTATGAATGTATTTAAGAGAGAAAAGTAGTTGACTGACAGACAGTTGATATAATGAGCTGCAAAAAAAGTAGCAAGAGTAAAAATTAGTTAAATAACGAAACCAAGAAGAATGCAAAAGTAAGAATATAATCCGTTTTGTTCGCTCAGCAAAATAGTAAAACAAAATTTGGTTAATTGGAAAAAAACTTTTATTTAACTCTCGTTTATTCGGTAATCAATAGGTTTCTTACATAAAACAAATCAACTTTTTCTACAATAAGATAACAATTAAATAACAAATAAATTACATTTTAATTACATTAGAATTCGTTGAATTGAGTCAGAAATAGTACTAATATATAATCAATTATTTTGCTCTCAGATTAAGTGTTAAAATTCAGTGTTATTTCAATTGAATTTAGAGAATAAATGCAAAACTATCGATACAAAGCTTCCAAAGTAATTACTAACGATATTTTAAGTATATATCAATAGATTTATAAATTATTCAAATTTTTAAAAACTTTTAAAATTAAGATTAAATTAAATATCGATAAGAATGAAGAAAATTAATATAAAAACTTTGGTTGACTTCTATTGAGACCTTACTTCTGACTCATTAATATATTTACAAATAATCAATTATTTCAATAGATAATAGAAATCCGAATTCCAATCCAATTATTTTCAAAGTATTTTTTTCAATACTTGAGACCAGTTATAAATCGATTAATTTAAATATGAAGACATCAATTCAATGACAAAGAGAGTACAGCACTTCTGTTTGTTATAACAAAGTTTTCATTAAATGCAACGATAATTCAATTTTGTTTTGTTTAACAAATTTTAAATTCTGTTTCACCGGAAATATAATTCAAAATAAGTTTCGGAAAGGATTTAAATCTTAGAAATGTTGAAAGATTTTGTGGAAAACTTAATGTTTAGTGTTATTTACAATCGATATATCAATAGATTTGAAGTTCTATTGAATAATGGATTAAATTTTGTGACATTAAAACCAAAGTTTTTATCATTTGTTTGGATTATTTTTTGCCGAATTGTTTGACGCCTTTGTTGTCGAACGACTCGAACCCTTAGACTTCTTTTCAGTTGAAGACTGTTTGTAAAGAAACTTCGCACTGGAAGTGGTGGCGCCCGAACTCTTTGATGATTTGAATACTACAGAACTACAGCTACTGCTGGCGGTACTACTGGTGCTCGAACCCGAACTGTGTTTCACCGAACGTTTATCCAAATTAAGTTCAATCAACGATTGAGTCGTTCGGTTTAACTCATGGCCGTCGGCTGCTGTCCTGTTGGACGGATATGTGCTTTGGTTTGTGACACAAATACATTGTGAAGTGTTTCCCTTATTTTCATTTTGGTTCCTATCATTTGAACCGATTTTTGACGAATTATTACTTGAATTGAATGAATCGATAGCTTTGAGAAATGATTTCTTTGAGCCTTTGGGGGAACTATTGCTCTGACTTTTGTTCGATTCGAGCGCTAACTTAGATATAGAAATTGGATGACATGAGGATAGAGCCAAAGGGGAACTACTCAACGATTCCCTTTTCATTTTTAAAGGGAACGTATTATTATTGTCACATTTAGATCCAGTGAACGCATCAAATGACCCCTTCTGTTGATAAGAAGTTCCTTCTCCTAAATTAGAGATCCTCTCAGTTGGATAATTGCATGTGTTTTGAGCGCCCGGTGCCATCAAATTAGGGGCCAATTTAATTGCTGAGGAATTCTTTTGCAAAACAAATGTTTGTGTCGTTTGTGAGCTTCCGATTTGGTGGTGGACTGGAAATGCCAGCGGAGAAGGAGATCGAGAGGTGGGCGAAGTGGCCTGAAGTGTGTTGATTGTCGGCGAAACGCCTTGAGTTCTGGCCAGAGGCGAGAGTGGAATATGACCGCAGGACTTACGTCGTGGCGAACGAAACGTTTGAATGAGTTTATGTTTGAGTCCGTGAAGACTAGACGGTCGGGTAGTGCTGGCGGGTGAGTTAGGGGCAGAGCTGTTTGGCGAACTGTCCACCGATGAGTTACCCGTCGTATTGGATGAATCTGATTGCGAACACGTCAAACGACATGTGGGCGAAGATACTGTTGAAGTGCTTCCACTACTTATCACACTATCGAGAGATACATTGGCCAGAGTTCGGTGGAGGGACTGATAGCTGCGACTCGGAGTTATCTGTTGTGGAACGGGAGGGGGTGTCAGTGGAGGCAATTGTGTGGAACCACTGCTTGTGTTGACCACTAATTGATTCATTTCGACGCTCGCTCTCTTAGAACTAAGTCTTCTAAATAGAGAAGATCTGCGCCTTTTGTCGGAATCACTTCTCTTCACGTGAGTTGACTTAACATTTCGGTGATGTTTATTCGTGGAAAGAGGTCTTCGCGCCATTTTCGATACGTGAGGATTGCGTTTACGGCCACCGGTTTTAATGCTTGTATTTTCCAGAGGTGTTGTCCTTATATTGACTTTATCGCCACCGGAGAGGACCAATTGTAATACCTGTTCGATGAATCAAAATTAGAAGATTGGGTTTACAACTTTTAGAACTTACCTGTGGATGAAGTAAGCCCTGAACCGGTTCCCCATTTATATGAGTTATCAGATATCCGGGTCTGAGTCCCGCTTCAAAGGCCGGGCTGTTGTTCTCAACGGCCAGAACTAAATGATTTACGATATAATAGTCAGACTCTCCATAATAAACACGAATGGCTTTGAGAGTAAAGCCGAACCCTCGCGGCCCCTTTCGGAGGATTATCGGAGGTTTGAGTTGGGACGCAAGTGAACCCATATCGCGATTGGGGGAAGTGTCTCTCGAACTAGTAGTGGAACCGCCCGAGGAATTAGCCACCAAACCAGCGTTGCGCCCAACAGAAGAATCATCGGATATAATCAAAGACAAACCCGAAGCGGACGCCGATTTAATGACGGTTCGGGAGCGAACTGGTTGTCGCAGTGGTGACACAGAAGGTATTGTTATCTTTGCAGATATAGGTAGCCCTGAACTTGAACTGTGACGGGGAATATCAGATAGTCTTCGCATTGGATTTTTATCATCCGAAGCGACCAAACTCTCAGTGAGTGCCGGCAACTCTTTCAAAGATAATTGTGGCGGAGATATAGGGCTCTCATATTGTGAAGACGTGTCGTCGACACTGAATGAGAACTTCGGTAACGAATCTTTTGCTATACTTAAAGGCTTTCTCTTCCTATATGTTTGAGGCGATACGTCTTCTGATTCTGTCTGTGAAGAATCGCGCGAATCGGGAGTGCTGTGTGCCTTAGGCTTACATAAAGTGGCGTCTAATGCTTTTATATGTAATCCACTGTTCAGACGCTCTTCAGTGACACTTAAAGAACGAGAGATTGAAGAATCAGATTTTGTAGAACTCGTCCGACTCTTAGGACAAATTTGCAGCTCCTCTTTGAGAGAAGAAGAAGAAGAAGACAATCGGAGTCTATTTTCCGCTTCCAATTCCCTCTCAATTCGGGAATAAACTTTACGATAGCGCGGAGAACAGGACGAAAAACTACCGAATAAAGAGCTATCGTCTGTATCCAAGTCTTCAGAATCACCGCATTCGTGAGTGTAACGATCAGATCTGGTGTCGAAATAAGAAGTGTCGTCTTCTCCGTCCAATTGAGGCACAAACTCTGCCTTTTGTCGAAGCAGTGCTTCCCAACTGATTCCATCAAAAAATGGATGATCCTTAACTTCATGCGCTCCCCCGGCGCCTAATCTATCGATAGGGTTATGTTGTAAAAGTTGAGCGATGATGTCTTTAGACTCATCACTCATAGGCCAGTCCTCTTCGTCGGGCCATTCAATTTCATCATTGATGACGTGCGCAAACAGTTCTTCAGGAGTTTGTCCGAAGAACGGCACACAACCGATTAGGAATTCATAGAGAATTATACCTAATGACCACCAGTCTACTGTCCGTCCATAGCCCTGTCTCAATATAACTTCAGGCGCCAAATACTCTGGAGTTCCGAAAACCTGTTTGTCTGTAAACTGTTTGGTCTCTCTGTCGAGGTATCCCTCTGAGAGAGTTGTGGCCAAATTCATTAAACCCATTTTGGAGAGACCGAAGTCCGTGAGCTTTATGTGACCCAAAGCTGTTATCAACAGATTGTCTGGTTTTAGATCTCTGTGAACGACACCAAAGTTATGGAGATATTCTACGGCTAACACTGTTTCGGCGAAGTAGAGTCGCGACAAATCCAAAGGAAAGGGACCCATATTTTTGAGAAGAGTGGCGCAGTCGCCCCCTTCCACGTATTCCATTACTAAACATAAGTAGCGTTTGGTTTCGAAACTGCAAAACATTGAGACAACAAAAGGATTGTCTGTGAAACTCATGATATCGCGTTCTGCAAACACCTGTTCCACTTGATTGCGAAGAACCAGATTTTGTTTATTTATCTTTTTCATTGCAAATCGTTGCCGGCTTTCAATATGTCTGACCAAATAAACGGCCCCATACGCGCCATTACTTATTAATTTAATTGTTTCGTAATCTTCTTCTGAGGGCTGTTTAACCACTTCTGTTGAATTGTCTGCCGATTGTTCGGTTCCAGAGTTGTAGTTAGGCTCGAACTGATTTCCAATATCGGGTGACATATCTGTCAACGGGTCTCTATTTAACCCTAATTTACTTATTATGTATTGCGGAACAGAAACTTTGATGCCTTGAGTCGACTTTGCCTGTCCTTCGGCCGCTTCCAGCAAACGATAGAACTCTTCCGGATCAAACTCAAGGCATTCTAATAGACGGGCGGGTCGCGAGACTATCACTAATAGTCTCTTAATGAGAGAACATAATTGATTGGCTGCCGACGATGACTTTTCCCGACACTGTTTTGGAATTAAAATTACATTAAAAATAAAAATTAAATTTCGATCGAAACGAGACCTCAATCAGAAGTTTTTCTAAATTTTCAGATAATTCAAAGAAGTCGTGAGAAGTAATCAATTTGTCTTTGGATTTCTGAAGACAATCTTTAGCCAATTCGATGATCTGGTGGTGAGCGAAACGAAAGACCGCATCAGAAGCTGTGGGACAGTCGATGTCATCGATATTTAACTGTTCGCTAATAAATTTGGATAACTTTTCTTCCATCTGTTGCGTCGCTTTGGGAAACCTTTCTTTATATATGTTATTCATAGAAATCTTTTCATTGTCAGCACTGGGAGAGCGGACAGGACTACTTAAACTTCGGGAACGCGGCCTTATCATTGGTGAATGCGATCGAATCTCATCATCAAAACCAGGATTACTTTCATTACTACTGAAGGGTTGAGACATTTCGGAACTAATAATTTTGTGGTGATGTGGATGTTGTAACAGATTATGGTTCAGGTGATGACAAAAGTGGTTGCAATGGTGAACGTGGGCTCCCGATGACGAGTGGTTCGACTCGTCGTGAGATAAATGGCACAATTGGTGCAGTTTTTCCTGTGATGAGCACTGAGACTACGATTCAGTAATAAACAGATCAATAAGTTTTCCAATTAATAAAATGCTTTGTTTCTTACATTAGAACTATTGGGAGTATTAGTTCCATATCCTGAAGAGGGCAAAGAGGCCACAGACCAACGCCGGCCTTCAATTTTTTTGTTGGTGAACACAAAATGATTAGATGGGGACATATTGCGAGGGCTTTCCAAAGGACTGCCTTCACATTTCAAAGCATAAGATTTTAATAAAACTTATGACAAAACAAAACAAATAATAATTACTTTGAGGTAACGGAGATCGGGGTAGAGTTGGAGACGTATTAGGGATCAAACTCTTACGAGCTGTGCATCGACTGAAACAATTTATGCAAATTAAAGGATTGCCGATTGAATGCGATTTTTGAAAACTTACTGCACTTTTCGAGTAATGTTTGGCTCTTTCTGTGAAATATAAACATTATTTGAGAGAAAATCGCTTTATTTTAATGAAAACTAAAATATCTTTTAAAGCGTAAGCAAAACAAAGCAAAACGAAGGTTACAAACAATTTATGGTTTTTGGAACCAATTTAGTCGACATTCCTTTTTTTGTTCTCTTTAATAGCTCTTTAAGTAATCTGTTCTTATATTTTACCAAAAAGAACAAATCTATTGATTTCTTATACGTATGTTTGACAACAGATTTGTGATCAATAAAAGTCTCGTTACGTCTCTTATTATTACTCATTTTTAAGCGATTTAGATCTCAAACTAAAATTCTTTCAAATATTCACATTTTGTCTTCAAATTTGATTCATTCAAATCTGTTCTAAATCTTAGGGACTGAGACATAGTTTCAGTCCTTTAGTGATAATCACTAGAATTGTATGAAAAGGAAAGCAATACCTGAGAAACAGAGAGCGAAGGCGCCGATTGTCCCATAAGTGAAGTCCGAAATCGAACCAAATTTGAAGACTCGGCTAAATGTTAATCATATGCTTAAAGCTGTTCTCTGGTTATAAGCCGTATTGCGGACAAACCTGAGACCACATTAATTATGGATCCACTGCTCGACAGATTGTGGGCATTAAGGGCTGAAAAACTGTCTCGTCTTCGGCGACAGATCTCCGAATTGGATAACTGTCTGCCAAATGAAGTGCGCGATCGATACCGATGTAATGGTTGCGGCCAATGACATGAGTCCTCACTCAACGGCTCTTTACGATCGCCTGAATTTCTCGCCACTGTCCCCGAAGTGGTCTCTAACGTGGACTCTGTCCGTGAGTCCATCTGTTGATGTAAGACACTGTCAGGGCTTCCAATGATTGTATCGATTAAATAATTCTTCCATTTTATGTTTTGTTTATATTTCGAACAAAAGTCAGTCAGAGTTGAGTCGAGTCTCAGTTCACTCATAGACTCTATACTGCAGTCTCGGCTCAGACGTCATATGCAGGCAATTGACTCATCCCTTAGTGTTTATAAAATTCCATTCCTTTCCATTCCCTATCTATTTCCAGACACCTCTTTACTACTATAGTTTCAAATTAATCATTTAATTGAATTTAAATTCAGAAAATATCGCGAAAGAAAATTCTAGTGCTTGGAAAATAAAATTTCAACCTGCAACCTGGGAAATGCTATATTGAGAAATATTTCAATAATTAACTCCAAATATTCCAACA
Organism: Oribatida sp.; assembly: GCA_034697865.1. Classification (NCBI taxonomy): domain Eukaryota; kingdom Metazoa; phylum Arthropoda; class Arachnida; order Sarcoptiformes; species Oribatida sp. Next base: position 13,282 of record JAQGAR010000565.1, read on the forward strand.
CCTTTTTATAGTTACACTTTAAATTACTAAAATATACAATGTATGTTGTAAATTGATAAGGTTGATAAGATTTGGCGCCAGACTAATAATATAAGTGATATAGTTTATCAATGATTTAGTACATGTACTATTCCCAACGCAACAATCTTATTGACCGATTACAACAGTTTTCAAAGTCTTCATCTCTTTTTAATTGTCTTAATTAGATAGATAACTTATCTAAGATAAGAACATAGTAAAATAAATATTACAGAAGAACATTCGTTTGGCTTTTGCGATGAGCAAAATTGGCAGTTTCCCTGCAAAATTAACAAGGTATTGTTATTTACAAAAGGGAGCGGATAGTCCAACAGTTTTTTTTTCTAATACACTTTCAATTCATTTAAGATAGGGTTCGCTCTTTTATAGGGTTTATGAATAGAAAGGCACGTTATTAATGAATTATTTGGTAACAATTTTAACCAAATGTTTGTTTTTTTTTAAGTGAATGAATTGAATGCAGAATGAGATCCAATTATCGGCCGATTATTAATATTTACAGACATTTGTCG
>JAQGAR010000566.1:0-13820 GCA_034697865.1 Oribatida sp.
GTAAAATATACTGAGAAACTCACAGCTGAGACATAATAAGCTCTTTTACAAAAGGTTTTTAACTCTTTTTTGGTCCGACCGCTCAATAGATTGATTGCATGGAAAAGTGCCGATAAAAGTCCAGACTTTATGATCATTAGATTGGATGAGAAGAAAATTATAGTTTTTTGACATCAGTTGAGTGCAAGAACTCAAATATGGTTTAACGAGCAAAAACTCTTTATGGCTATGAGTTCAACCGGTGATCAGAAATCAATTTTAGGGAAGAGTTTCATAAAGTGTGGATTAGCACTTAATTACAACTATAAAGATATTGAACCTAGACAATTTTGGCCTCAAAATATCTTTATTTATTATGTTTTCGAAGTTTAATAAAATTGTTTCTCATATAACAAAATCCATAAAATCAATTGCTTTTAGAAATGTTGTGTTAAGTATCGAAAAGGTGTTCCAAAAGCAGACGATTATATTATTAACATTTTGACACAAATTATTCAATTAAATGAAAACATCTGTCACTCAATTGTGTTAAATACATTTTGAAATAATTTAATATTTTGATAGTGACCTTAAAAGTGATTTCGTATTAATAATTTATAAGCAACAGAAACAGATGGCAATTAAAAACGCGTCGCCACTGAATACCGGCTCCAAATAAAAAGATTACAAATTAATTTTTGAGTGAATTCGAGTTTTGAGGTCATTATCGAAATTAGTTTTTCAAAGAGAAAAGGCTCTTTTAATATCAATACCAATAAAATTCCAAAAACTTCAAATAAATGTTGAATTAATTGAATACTTAATTGGCACACCGTATAATTACTGGATTAGATATGTGTCCGAAGGATGCTTCAGATTATCGTTTATTTTTCAATCGATTTTAAGCAGTTTTTGACTCATTTTCCTATAAATGCTTTAAAATTATTTGAAAAATTGGTTATTTTTGAAATATATTTTCTAAATAACAATAAAATCATTTGAGCAGTTATTGTCTGTGAATTGTTGTATGAATTGATTTATTCATTAATTTGATGCCAAATATAAATATTTTTTGAAAACAATGAGAACAGAATTGTTTGCAAAGAATTTTAATGTAATTCAGATGATTCGGTCATCTCATGAGAGGTCAACCCATCCATAGAGTTGACGACTCTTTTATATTTCTTTATCTCTGTTTTGGTTCGCAATCAAAATGAAAACTAAAAACTAATTTCTTTCTTATCATAGGTTTTAAGATTTTGAGTTTAGAATAAAACTAAAACAAAATAATAGAACTATTTATAAGTTATTCGACACGTTTTTCTCGAACAGATTTTTAATCGAGATAATTAATCTATTGTTTTATTTATTTCAACCTTTTTTGGGCTTTAAATTACCCAAACAGTTATGGTTTTGGATCCGCTAATAACTCTTAAGACATATAATTTGATGATTAAATTGTATGAAAGATATTAAGTAAATAATCTGAGATGCAATCAATGAATACAAACCATTTGATAATCAGGATAAATTCAGGATAAATCAGGAATTGTTATGAGAAATGTTTGAATTTGAATTTGTTCTCCATTTGAATCGAGGAATAATTAGGAAACTGAGAGAATACATAATTTAGTTTACAACAAATGCACAGAAGATAGAGATATAGTGAAAGATAAGCAAAAATTATTAAAACGAAGTTAATTATATTAACACGAATTTCATTAGAAGAAAATGCAGAGAAAAACTGTTTGAGCCATAAATCAACGCAAAAATAAGAGAAATATCCCTTAAAAAGAGTATTAGGAAAGAAAATTAGAGCAAATGAGGAGAAGACACCATCTCTTCATCACAAAAGAGGATCTCATTTTTAAACCCGAATATAATAAACTGATTAAAAAAGGCGAAAAAATATATATAGAATATGCCAGTAATGGGCAAATGGCAAACCAGTTGAGGGCAAGTTATCTCTTGTGATAGCCTTCCAATTTAGGTGACCTAATGTTACGAATTCTCGAAAAGGAATTGGATTCTAATCTAGGCATACATGAAACGGACACATTGACACAATATTTGCTAATACAAAAATGTTGGCCAACTCTTACATTCATGTATTTAGACTTTGGTTGTGCTCCAAACATTACCTCTTGAGGTACTCATCTGAAGATCAGCTCATCTTCATCTTAACTCAATTAGAAAGTCTTTAACTTTGATTTGAAATATCATTTTCAGAATATGTCTCTGACAACGATAGTGACAGTTCTTCTCACTGTATTTACCTTGAAATGCGGTAAGTTTATTTCACCTTTTTAATTTAACTCTAGAATTTATGTTTTCCTTCTTCTCTAAACATTAACTTAAAATTTCTCACAAGAAATTTGTTTGAAATCAAAGAGTTATGATTTGTACTCGAAAAGTGTTTTTTCAGATAATAACAAAATGAATTCAAAAGATTTTGTTCCTATCATATGGTTTAAAATTTTTAGTTTTCAGTTTTATTCTGATGCTTCCCTTTGAGTGCGCACAGCTTTTGAGAGATTGACTGCAAATCATATCTTTTTTCGATGTTTAAAATGATAAAAAGGGTTATTAAACTTTTAATTGAAATTTGTTTTTACTCATTTCGGCTGAAAACGAGACATCAAATAAAAATGATTTGTCTCTCAATCTATTTATCTTTCTTTCCGAAACGATTTCTGACAAAATATTTAAAGTTAACTAGTCAAATTTAAAGTAAAGTTAACTTTGAAGATTCGTCGATACATAAAACTATTTTATTAAGAAATCCAAATAATAATCGTTTGCTTTGATTATAGTTTTCTTCTTTGAAGTGATTTTAAAATTGATTTTGTTTGAGGAAATTTTTTATCCGATTTGTTTTATTTATTTTTTGTTTAAAATTTTTTGATTTTTATTTATACTATCAAATTATGATAAACTTGGTAATAACAGTTGAGTATTGCCGGAAAATTTGAGGCTTTCCTAATCTGATTTCGCAAATATTTTTCGTAATGAATATTAATTTATTCAAAACTTAATGAAAAATTTGAATTTTTCATAACCTTTTCTTTTTTCTTATTGAAATTAAGGAATAAAATCTATTAAAATCTAGTCTTGTTATCAATTTTCAGTGGAGTTAATAACTCCCCAAGATTGAAGGGTAAAACATTTTCAAACTGAGTTCAATAACGTCTGTTTCGTGAAATAAAAAGATAAAGAATTAATGACTTGAACAAAAACAAAAATTGATTTTTTTCGACGGACAGAAAAAAAATCTTAAAATGAATGAGAAAAAGATTATATGCATTCGTTTAATACCAGTAAAGCCTCAAATATGTGAGAAAATTAAATCCATTCAAATATAAAGAGTGCTTTGTCTGCGAAAAATGTATGTAATTATTAATAGTATTATTAGTTAAGGAATTATTCTCTTAAAAGTCTAATGAAACGAAAAAATAGTTTTCAATTATTTTTCTCAGAAGAAGTGAATTCCTCTTTAAATTATAGCCAAAGATAAGGATAAACAACAAAAATAAGAAAGGAATCTCTTGAACTCTATGAGAGGGTATTGTAGACTAAAGGGATGTCTGAGAGATGAGACAAACACTAAACTGCTATAAATTTTTCTCACAAATGAATTATGATATCAAAGGAAAAATAAGAGCATTTATTTATTGTTTTTATTCGTGAAATTCTTATAACTGTGATCTCTCATAACTTATGCTGATTGAATTACAGGACAATTATGGGCGATCCAAGAGTACAAGGCCTGTGGAAACTCATTTCAATGCACGACATACTGCAATGATAAAGGATTCAACGATAGGGTCTGCAAAACCATTACTGTGGATGAGAGTAATGATGTGGACGGATCTCTTATGGTCAATAGACGAGTCTGTCTCTGCAGCGAAAGCAGTAAGTAGTGGACCAACACAACACAACACAACGCAACGCACTCTATTTGTAACTCACACATACATCTCAGATATAATGACTTTTTAATCGTTTGATGAAAGGTCTTTTCAATTAAACACCAGATTATAGACGATATGATTGAATGGCATTCAGACTAACGAATGAATGAAATTCAATACTCTTTGTAAAAAATACTTACATTTAATAGAAAGAATGAACAGACAAATTGTTTGCTTTGAATAATGAATAAAAATGGTTTTGTTCTCTTTGTTTGTTCTCTTAGAGGAAGGATACGGCGGAAATCCATCCACAGGTGAATACTTTCCGTATTGGTTCAGTCCGGGTCACGAATGTATCCGAAACGGGAGCGACAGGACTTGCAAAGAGTACTGCAAACGAATTCGCATATCACCCGATTTGTGCGAATGTAGACTTAGTTCTTGTAAATTTCCGAAGAGACATTTAAATGTTCCCCTCTCACAATCACAAACCGGTCCATAAAATTGATTGATTGGAAAAACAAATTAATTAATTAAAGAATAAAATCTATTATATTATATATTATGTAATAAACTGAAAATCACATAAATATAAGACATTTAATAGTTTTCTCACAATTAAGTCTGAATTCAATTAGATTTAGGATTTATTTTCCACTCAACAAACACTTTATTACTGTATTTTAATTTTTCTTTAACTCATTTAAAAGTCTTTTGATATTTTTGGGTATTTATAAGGCATTAAACACACAATTATTTATTTAATACGTATTTATATCTAAGAAAGATAGTATTTCTCCACAAAAATCGAGGAAATATAACATTCTTTGTTCCAATTATTGTTATTTTGTTTCACTTTTTGAAATTATTTTTGTCGAGCAATCATTTGAATCAATAGCTCCAAGGCTTATCATATTTATTTTGTTTTCTATTCAGAGCTATATTTATGTGTTTTTTTGCTTAAATTGTTTTGTCATTCAATTAATGCATTAATTTTGAAACCTTTTCTACAAAAACAATAAAAAGATTAAAAATGAAATATATTTTAATTCAAGCAAATGTGAGTAATTAAAGATTGGGTCATAAAAATCGAATTAAAATTGAATTTTGTCCTAAAAGGATGTTAGAGTGAGTAAAGTGACATGAGCATTCGAGACAAACGTGTAAGTCTGATAAAATGTATGAGAATGACATTCAGCATTTCTGATCAAAATTGCTGATGAAATGACTAAAAAATTCTTTAATGTTAGTAATTTCCCGTCAGAATTGATTCAATGATATTAAATGCAGTGCTAATACCCTGGTCATGTATGATATCAACCTTAAATGGATTGGTTCAGTAGATTGAATCGCAATGAGGTTTGTCTCCAGCCTTGACTCCTGATTCTGAGTGTGGGCTCAAACCCAGTGTTTATCCGAGTTTTGATCTAACCTTCAGATTTGGTCTCTCAACAGGATTTTGAATATTTTCAACACTTATATAATGTCCGAAAAAACTGTATACAAATGGGGACTATGACTCGAAATCTAGTTTTTTTCTTTGTCTCAATTATCTCAACATTTCTTTGCCAACAAAGAAGCGGTTCTTTCAATTGATTCAATCATCTCTTCTGTTGAAAACACCCATAAAATTGGAAGTCCGCAGATTTTCTCAATAGATATCTCACAAGTCATGAAAAATATATTTATCACATTATTCGCCAAATTTACTGTTTTAATAATATTTTCTAATAAATAATTCATTAGTTATTCCCAGTTATTCTCAGAGTGCTCAAATATTACAACAAAGTAGATTGATCAAACCTCTAGGATTTACCTAGAAAATTCTGAATATCTGATTTAATCAAGTCACGATGTTTAACCTGGAAGTGCCCAGTTTCTTTTAAACATAGTAAGCTTTTTGTGAATATAGTATATATTGAACGAGCATAGATACGTTCTTAAGTGTCCTGAAATTCTGGATGAATCCTGGACGGTTGATCAACCTATTTGAGACGCCCTTTGAGAATCACTGGTTATTCCTCATGAATACCTTAATAACTTTAAAAAAGAACTTGTTTTTTCAGTGCTTAAAAATAGGTGTTTATGCTTTGGATTGTATTTTAATAAAATTGCTATTAAATTGTATTTTAAAATTCATAAGGGTTTCAGAAGTGTTTTCTTTTACACCACAAGAAAATTAATATTTGATTTGAGATAAAATGCTTTCAAGAGATCCATAATTAATGGAAGTTATTGTCAATAAATCAAATGCTGAATAATAAATCAAAATCTCTTTTGCCTCGACTATTAAGACATTGAACCGAATTCAATAGAAACTGGAATTCTTGTAATCAGTAATAATTATTTTCTAAAATAAATATCAATTTAATAGAGGTCTGAGTCGTGGATTTTGCGGACGGCTTTAATACTAGATTATGCATACATGCATAATTGTAAACATAATAAATGAATAGAAAGCTGATATTTGGTTTTGAAAATTTGTGGTTTTGGTCTGACATCCGATTCGTCGGTTAGAAAGTCAATGAAATACAATATTTGTAAATTTTCATTACATTTACCTAGTGTAGTATATAGTTTTGTTCGTTAAACCCAACCAACACACCACCCCACTCCCCATAAACTCCTGAAAGCAAACGAATTGCTGATAAAATGAATATTTTCACAAATAGGCAGTAATGACAAAGGGGGTAGAGGTCAAATAATTTCGATCTCCGCTGGAGCCTTTCCCTTTTTAAAAACCGGCAAAACTCTTGTGTAAGAAATGGCAACTTTTTTAATGAATTTTCTCGATAAAGTTTTCATGAATTTATTCTACCCCTAAATTCAGTGATTTTTGTTTGTGAAATACCCCCTTGAGTTGAGGATTTCTGGGACCCCTGAGGTAGGATACCTTTAGCATAAGCCATATGTATGACTCAATTTATAATTTCTCAGCTTTATTGTGTAAATGTAATTAATTTTGATTTGAATGTCAATCCTTGTTTTAGCTAGTTATTAGTCACTAATAAATAGTGATTTTGCAGATAAGACACTATATTCTGTGTTCAGACATAATAACCGATTCAATTACCATATTACCGCAAACAGCTGCATGCCGATTTAAAGTGAAATTGAGGATACTCCGGGGTTTAATGGCATGCGGTTTGAACGAGGAAAAAGTATTTTGTTCAATTAAAAATGTAACAATAAGAATTTCTATTTATTTTATTATTAAACACAAAACTCTTTCCTTAACATGAGTTGTTTACTGAATGATAAATTAAGGATTAACTATGGTTAGTCTTTCTAATGAAAAAGTTTAATGAAAAAGTTTACATTGCATTGAGTTTCTTCAAGTAAAATCTCCTTCAAGATTTATAGTTAGGTCGGTAGACACCATTCTTGTCTTAACCCTAAAATAGTTCAATTCATTTATAAAGAAATGCAGCTGTTTCCGAGGTAATACGGTAATACGAATTAATGAGCTTTGATCTTTCAAGTCTTTTCAAGTCTTGGATAACAAATATTTATCTGAAATATTGTCTAAAATAACGTTCAAATAAATAACAATTTTTCTATAATTCAGTTTAATTGAGTGTTTAGTTGTTTCCTCCGAAAGACAAACCTATGAATTCCCACAATTGATAAGAATTATGGGAATCCAAGACAACTAACGTTTTTCATTCGTCGAATAAATCAGTTTAAAGCAAATAAATAGTTGATTCAAAAAACATAAATCATTGCGACGACTAATTTGGAGCAAATCTTGATATTTGCAATTTTACAAGAATATAATTCAGGAAATGAAAAGCGGACTTATTTACAAAAAGAAATTTTGTTGAATACATGCAAAAATCAAAACCAAACTTTTAATGATTTATTAGATTTAGTCGGAAATACTTTAAAAAGAAAAAGTTTTAATCATTAGATTTTTCATCAGTTAATACACAGAATTACAGAACAATTAGTCATAACTTCCGGCGAAAGAGAAAAGCGGAGAAAAATATATTATTATTATTACTGACTCTTAACTGATTGTCTCAATATATTACATTGATTTCCGAATTAGAGTAGTGAAACATTTTATCAGTTTATTCATAACAACATTCCTGGAAAACTAGTGTTTCAAAAACTACCTCATCTTAATTGGAATCATAGACCATGAATTTAAAATGAATAATTGCACAAGACATCCAATTGACTAGGTACAATAAATTCACACTAATTGATTTGGGAATGTTTAGCATGCATAATTTATCCTTTAGTATATGAAATGCATTCATAAAGATTTATATGACAACAAATTGACTCTTCAACAGAGGTTTTACATAATTTTCAATCAGTATTTTAAGGCAAATACCTGTTGATTCTGATATGGAAATACATAAATTAAGTTAATCTTGTATCTATAATTACTTGTACTGGTTTTTTCTAGTCGTATTTTGAATAGTTTTAATTATTCTTTCCAAACTTATGTACAGCTTTTGTATTGAAAGGCTTTTCACAGCACAGGTAATTGATAAAATCGGAAATTTGATTTGGAATTAAGAAATAAATTTAGAAAATGTATTCACAACTAATTGTTTTTATCAGAATTTGAAATATATTTATGACAAATAAAAGTCAATATTACAAACGGTTGGTAAGAGAACTGAAGATAAGAACAATAATTGATAGGAGAGATTGTTTGAGACCCTCTTTATTCAGTTATATTAAATATTAGGTATTTAGTGATTGCACTTCGGTTTTGCAAAATTATTTTTCATATCTTTCTTTGTAACTAAAAGCACTTCATTTAACTCAGTTATAGGGTGTGGTTATAGTTAAAAGAACTCAATTTAATTCTTATTCAAAATATTTCGGTTGAGTTCGCGATTAAAAGTCTTCGACAAAACAACTCATCAAAAGTTGAAAGTTATTCAAAACCTTTTGTAATGTTTGACTAAAAAGAAGTTTAAATAAAATGAAATTCAACTCAAAGTGTTTTAAAAGCCTTCGAACCATAAGAAATAGTTTCATATTTTTCATATTCACATTTGTATTGTTATCATCACTTAGCACAGCACAGGATAATAGACCGATAGGATCTCCTCCACGCTCTGGCCAAGGTAAGTCAGCATGGCTTTTGATTGATCTAACATAAAATAGTACTAAATTACTTAAAGAAGGCAAATAATTAGTTAATCTTGGGAAAAATTTTTAAGAATTATAAAAATTTAAGGAAAGACGTGTGACTATTATCTCCTTTTTGATAAAATAAAATTAAAATTTCAAGTTATTAGTGTTTGAAATTAGGTTTTTATCAAATTACAGACGATTTCTAAGTGTCATAATGACAGATTCCCATGCTCAATTTGTAATTATTTTAATTTGTTTCGTTTGATTGTAGCGCCAGTGTATATACCTGGAAATGCAAGACCATTACCACCTCAAGGCCCTCAAATATTGGGTGACCTCAACCAATTTCGAACAGAGCTGATGTATCCGTACAATTTGAGCGATTTCACCGAGATCACATCAGCCAAACCTATGCACGACCAGCCGTTACCCTTCCGACTGCCGTTCTTCGGATTCAGTTATCACTATATTTGGGTGAATAACATTTACCAAAAATTAATTTCTTTAAAAATTTTCCCAAATTATTCACATTTAATGTCACGAAAGGCATAAAATGTGAGAAAATATGATATTTGAGACGTAATTATAGATTAAAATAATTATTGATTTGTTTAACCGGTAATCAAATCAATCATAGATTCGTGGCTTTCAGTCATAAAATGTTCAGATCATTCACTTTATTGGTATTAAATCTAATAATAATAGACTATAATTACAACAAAGCATTTAAATCATTGTTTTTAAAGTTCATTACCACTCGAGTCGAGTCTATAACCCAGAGTTCAATTTGAGGGAAACCGCGTTATTCAGCGATAAATTAATTCATGGATTAGTCAATCATTGCCTCCAATTTAAAGTCTAATTGGTTTATCGATAGATCCAAAGGGACGGTTATCTGGCATTCAATAAGGGATTGCTCTCCTACAAATTTCCTGTCAAATTCCCTTGGAATCCCCGGGACAATCTGCTTGAAGAGGACCCTTCGATAATAGCACCGTGGTTTGCACAGCAGGACATACCGACGGAGGTGCCTAACGCTGGAGTGTATCTTAAACTTATTAACTTGGAGTCGGAGTGGAATATCACTCTCAGAGAAAGGATTTACGCAGACTTTAGAGAGGGAATGATCGGTGCCTCGGATTTCAGACCTAAATTCGCTATGATCATAACCTGGAGAAACATGACCATGGTCAATAGACGACCAGAAATGCCACTTGTCGTAAGTTCATAATTATTTCATAGCAATTAGTACATCACATGAAAGTGGGTGCTTCAACTTTTAGAGGTCAGTGTTCACTAGAAGAGACTGTAATAAGAGTTTAAGTCAATCCTTAGTTATTAGTTCTTCTTGTTTGACAAATAGTGCGGCAAATGATGGATGGATTGCGTGCACCGAATGATTACATAATTTATAGTCTCTTTAAAACCAACATTTTATTCACTTTTACTTATTCTTGATTTCAATTTTTTGCGTCCGTTTTGTAGACAAACACATATCAGTGCGTTTTGGCCACCGATGAAATCCGAACCTATGCCATGTATAATTACGAACAGATTCAATGGATCACTCACCAAGATAATTATGAGGGACTCAAGGGATCGGCGGCTTATGTAAATTGAAAGAGTTGTTCAAAATATGTCCCGAATACTAATAAACTTGATTTTAAGGTTGGGTTTAACGCTGGAAACACGACCCGTACTTTTGAGTTCAGACCATATTCGCAAAATCCTCGAATTTCATACCTGACCACTCGTGGATGGGGTAATGGTCTGAGAGGCAGATATTTTTTCCAAATCGATGAAGAGGTATGGCCAGGCTCGTGCATTGAAAAAGACTTGGACCCTAACCTGCCTGATCGCCTTCCTCTGACATTCTTCCCCCGTGTGGGCCATATGTTGGGCGGAACAATGGTTAACTTTACCGGTCCTTGTCTTAAACCGGACAGCATAATAACTTGCAAATTTGAAAACTGGAGAACACAGGGAATATTCAGAGACTTTAATCACGCGTCGTGTATAACACCAGCAGTGATGTACCATGGTTATATTGATCTTACTATCACTGTTGACGATAGAACTCTATTTTTGGGCCGTTATTACAAACGTATGACTCTCTCTCTACTGATAATTTAGTCATGAAATTAATCCAATTATACAAATGAATAGAACCGCCGGACATCGCAGAGGATGATGTTGTCGTCTTAGACAATGCCGATCGCTTGGAACAGCCAGAAATGCTCGAAATCAAATGGAAACCCCATAAACTGGCCTGGGATGATAACACTCGAATCACTATTTCGTTGTGGGGTTATAGAGAAACCGGAGATGTATATCCGCACCTGACATATATTGACACCTTATCCGATCCAGGATCGTTGAGATTGGGACAGGTCAAAACAACTATTGATCCAGCATTGTTCAAAGACCGGTTCAATTGGGGCGCAACAGACATGACTTTTGGCTTCATTGCTATCAATCTGACGGATCCGACAATTTTGGGCAAAGATATAAAGCATTCGCCAGTGATTTGGTCGCGATCTATGCCTTTAGCTTGGTACTTTAAGCCCCAATGGGAACGAGAATATGGCGGTAATGGTCGTTGGAAAGAGCACTTCTGTCAGGATTGGTTCCAAAGAGAGTCATATAATGACAGGTTCGCCACAACAGTATTTAGGTGTCCCTGCACTCTACCCCAGGCAGAGCTCGATAGGGGCCGCTTTTCGCCCGATCTTGAGTGCAATGTTATTGACCGCAAATGTGATACTTTCCATCGCGGAGCCCAACACTGTCTTAAAACTGGAAGACCCTCGTGAGTCAACTCAATTTCGTTCAATTTCGAAATTATAACTTATAAACTTTTCAATTCAGAATCGGTGGTTCGGGACAGACCTGTTGTTATGATGACTACAATGAACTCTTGCAAACAGCAGACACTATGTATGGCGGTAGACCTTCCCGGGCATATATTTATGGCAAACATCCATTCAAGATGAGGATGATGGTCAGAACAATATATTCAACAGCCTACAGACTTTAACTTATTTGTTTTATTAGATCCCAGCTCTGTCTGAGTGGTTACACGATACGATGCCATTCTTTTTCTGTTGCAAATGGCAGCCAAAAGAAGACAACGCACACACCTGTCAGATGTATAACTACTGGCGAACATCACAGGACTGTTCTTCATATCAGGCACCGGCCATTGGATCTGTTTATGGCGACCCCCACTTCATTACATTTGACAGATATAACTACACTTTCAATGCAAAGGGAGAGTATAGTTTACTCCATGTCGATAACGCGATCCACAAATTGGGTAATTTTTGAATTTTAGAATAACTCGAATTCGGACTCAATCAGTCTATATTTCGAATGTTTAGATGTGCAAGGTAGATTCGAACAAATACCCAGACATAGGCGCACTGACCCACTCATCAACGCAACTGCACTGACAGCAGTGGCCGCACGCGATAACATATCATCTGTCGTTGAATTCCGACTTAGACCGGCGGCCGCCCGTTGGAGATATCATATGTATGTGATTGTGGACAAGGAATATGTCTTTTGGTGGGACGAGTCTATGAGGTTACAGAACTTTCGAGGAGTGACTCTCTATCAACCGGCGGGAATGCAGAATATGTCTCATGTGATTGCAATGTTTGATTCGGGTGCCGGGGTTGAAGTCATGACTAATGGCGGACATCTTACTGTACATGTTTATGCTCCCTACACTTTTCTGGTTAGTTCTTAACATATAACAAGTTTGCAAACGTTTGATTCAAAGTCCTAACGAGTCATCAATTTTTGTTTAATCTAATACTTGAGTTGGCGTTCATTCGAGACTTGAATAATAGAAGAGAACAGAAATCAAAACGTTATCTCATTTTTATATAAATAATATAATCTATTGTTTGCATACTTTTGCTAATAATTCTGAATAATAGTTGTTTTCAAGTGTTTAGTATTTTATGTGACCTAAAATGAAATCATGATTAATAGAATTTTATTGACTTATTGGACAGAATGGAACGGCAGGTCTTCTGGGAAGATATTCGAGAAATCATCTTGATGATTTTACACTGCCTAATGGTAACGCAATTTCAATCCAAAGCACCCAGGAAGATATACATATGAGATTTGGAAAGTCTTGGCGGGTGCAGGAGAGGGTAGCCATCGGCGATCCTAACCAGGTCGCCTCTCTGTTCCACCACGACGCTGTGCCCTTTGCCTATTATGACGATGCAAACTTTATTCCTGACTTTGGACTCCCTCCACGCCTTCCTGACTGGGCAGAATATCTAAGGGAAGACATGGAAAGCGTGTGCGCTGACTCTGTTCCCTGTCAGTACGATTACATCATGACATTCGACAAAGAATACGCAAAGGTGACCAAAGAGCACGAGGCGTACGCCCTTTGGCTCTCTAATGAGGCCCACAAGAAATGTAAGAATAGAATTATTTGACTTACATTAGAATAATTACAAAATTAATTGATTGCCAGTCGTTCGTTGTCCGGCTCTCACCAAACCATTGAATGGCCGCAAATCCGAGAACCGATACTGGCCCGGGACTATTGTCCGATTTTCTTGTGATGACGGCTACAGATTAGTCGGTTATGAGGCGCGACGTTGTCGTGAAGATGGTCTCTGGTCTTGGGGTGTCGATCCTGAATGCATTAGTAAGTGTTTGGCCTTTTATTCTGTTCGCATACTTTATTAATATTTTAATCTGACTTTAGGTGATCTCAAATACACGGGAAGGATAGCGGGAATCGGAGTGGGAATAGTTCTTCCCATTCTTATCGTCGCAATTCTTATAATCGGATGTTTC
>JAQGAR010000567.1:0-13807 GCA_034697865.1 Oribatida sp.
TAACCTCGAGGTATACCGGCAGTATCCTCAATTCACTTTAGACCGGCATGCAGCTGTTTTCGAGGTAATACGGTATATGAGAGGATCGCTTGGGGCAGACTGTAACAAATTGTCTTTGGCTCAGGCACAAATTCATGCACAAACTCAGGCAAAAACTCAGCCAGCAATAGTAGCAACTTCGCCATTAGGTCTAACGAATGGCTGCAAATATATAATTTCTCAAAGGATTTCAACGGATGGATACCTAATTTGCAAAACACAAACGCATAAAAGCGGCCGAAATTATAATATTAAGTGAAAATATTATTCAAAGTTATCGATGTTAACAATCAACAATTCTCAACAATTTTCACTCTCACTATCATTATATAAAAAAAAATAATTAATTAGATTTTCATTTAAATTTAATTCTAAGCCTTGAAAGATAAATACAATCAGATATCACTTTAATTATTATATAATTATAAGAATGAAAACTTGAATTTCAAGTGTTTCTTAACTCAAATGAAACAATTCATTGAATTGTAAAAAAAGTTCATTCGATTATATTTTATAGACTATAAATTTATAGAACATTTCTTATATTAGATTTTCAAATCTGAGAGTAAAACAATTGCAAAGTTTAAGCGCACGAACGGCCAAAACTGAAATTATATTAACAAGTGGACAGCCATCACATCAAATAATAGGCGACATAAACTACTGATGCGATTCATGTCAGCAGAAAATTGTTTAACTCATGTTATTTGAAATTCTATTCCTTTGGACTTCAAATGAATTTTGTGATAAATATTTAGCGGTTTTTCAAATGTTTGAATAAATTGAGTGCAACCCATTGCTCGACATTCTATCACTATAATTGTCATTCAAGTAGTTATCAAATATAATCACTGTTTTCTATATTTTGTCGGCCAAATAAAGGCGACACACCTTTCCATTAAACATATTCAACGCAAACAACAACCAAATACTCGACAAATTTAGCCAATAGACTACAAAACCATTATCCTCTAAATTGAAAATTATTTATGAAACATCTAATTGAGCTAGTTTATTTATAATTTAGAATCTAGAGAAATTTATGTCACTGCCTATACAAATAATAGCTTATGGATTTCATGGAGGATCGTGCTAAAATCTTGGTCAAAATACTAAAAAATCGAGTGAGTGAGGGAGGGGTAAAATTATACAGATTGCATAAATGATGAAACATAATAATGGTTTTCTTAATTAAAAGTGACACCATTTTGGACATGCACAATTTTAGATGTAGTTTAAAGTAATATTATATAATCGACTTATTAAAATTGTTTGGAAGAGGAAACACCATTTTTCATCGAACTTTTTATTAAGAATAAATTTTACCTCAAAACTATAACAAAGCTTTTATAAAATTAAGTTTTTAGATGGTCTTAATTTTGTAAATGAATATCTAAATGAAATAGATAGAATTTGGTTGGTATCGAAGCGCTCTTACAGTTTGCACTTCTTATTTGATGATGTAATATATCTGAAAACAGGTAAAATAATAGGTGTAGTCCCAGTTAGGGTACAGCCATCTCTCAATAATTAGAAAAATTGAATAAAAGTTAAACAAATGAATTTAGAATGAGCTTGGTCTGCTATCTATTGTAAAAGAAAGGGACATTTCAAAACTAAATGGTGAACATGAGTGCGCCCTTTAGATGCATTACTGCAATACATAACTGCATTGCACGGGAGTGACATTTAAGGCTGAACTAAGTTGTGGTATCACAGCTTAAAAGTATGAAAAGAACTCATCTTTTGTTAATGTTTGGAATATAGTATAAGTAATGTAATCTGAGAATTAAGATTATGGCCACTACTGTCCAGAATGACAAAAGTCGTCGTTAATTATATAAGAAGAATGACTAATACAATAAATGAGTTCTTTCTATTAGTTGCAGTGTTTGTATTATGAAAACCGCCTCATTCTTGTTTGGTGTGAACCAAAGCCTTCATTAGTTGTCTTTTCAAGTGATCGAATGGCGGAGGAATTGAAAATAAGACAAACAAAATAATAGAAAGAGAAAAGTTTGGGAAACAAAAAGAATTTGTGCTAAAACTTCAGTAATGACTTTCTTTAGAAAAAATAGTTTCACGTTTGGAGACACGTACTCTCAGGAGAAATAAAGAGAAAATGTTTAGATTGCAACACAATCTGGGATTTGCAACAGGAATGCATCCAATACTCAATGCTTTCAACTCATTCGAATCGTTGTGGCGGAAAGACTGCGCTGCCATTCATTTCCTTTAAGCCCTGGTGTGCTTTCGCTGCATTTTTCTTGCTCTTCTGCAAGAGCTAAAGTACGCGCTACTGATTTCACATATAAAAACAGAGACAGGTTTTCTTAATGCAATACAATTTGATCGCAAAAAGTCATTGATGCTTATGAGGTCTTCTCTTCCAACTATTGGAAGCCAACGGATGCCGACCCAAGAAAAATATCGCTCATTATGATTGAGGCAATGAAATACTGCTTTGACTTGAAGTTGAAAAAAAGAAAAACAGAGAATTAAGAAAGAAATGAGAAATAGAATGGAAGAAAAGAGAGCTATATCTCAAAGACATAGAGAGCGACCGGAGAGCACCGCATAGTTGCCAATAGTAATAGTACTAAAGCCGGGGTCGGATCAGCAATAAGTTTACTGTAAGAAATGTGAGCTCCAACTCGAAGCTGAAGTTCTATTACTTTATTTCTTAAAGCGAAAGCTGGCGCACATATAACAGCTCTGGTAAGCCATTCAAATAAATGACTTTGAGATTATGCGAGGAATTTCATGGATGAATCAATCTTTTTATGTCAAGTTTAAGAAAACTTTAATTACATCGATGTGGAGCTCATTAACAAAATGAAGGCATTGAGCGAAACAATAAATGATTCGCTGCCAACGCTATTATATACAACACAACACATCACAAGTTGTGCACAACTCATACAACGCATACAAATTATAAGCTTTTGCATCAGTTGAGACTCGGCTTGAATTTTATGTTTAATCAAATGCAAACTCCAAACTTATTTGACTATAATTTTTTCCTCTGTTTAATCTACTCTTTAATCTATTAATTTTAAAGTTTTGCCAAAACTTTTTCACATCAGAAAACATGAGAATCGGTTTAACATAGGTTTGCTCTCCCCTTGCTCGTTTGCTGCTCAGGAACTTCAATGTAATTAAGGAAATGAGTAAACAGAATATATTAAAGTCTCATTTTATTGCAAAACTTTTAATTTATATAAAGTTTTCAAATTTACTTAATTTGTTTTGAATATTTTGCTAAATTGAAGCTTCAATTTATTTGGACTCAGATCGTATCGAACTGTCTGTCTGTCTGTTCTCCTTTCAGATGACATTTCAGTAATAAATATCATTTTTATCAAAACAGATATTGCGATACATTTGTGATGAATAACATTTACGGCGGATATATATATATATACAAAGGCGTGAGAAACTGTTGGGCTCTCCAATGATCGAAAATGTGGTCCAAAGAATCATTGTGTTGAACTGCATCGACCAAAACTGTGAAAATGTCGTCCCCTTACATAACTGGGTGAAAATAAATCATATCCACTGCAGCAGATTCACCAAAAAAGCCTTTTTACCATTTTATGAGAATTTTTCATATAAGTAAAGCCTGGGTCTGACTCAATGTTAGAGACAGCATCGGAAAGGGAGAGGGAATGCAAAGTCAGACAGAGAAAAGGAAGAGAAGGAAAAGCGTCAGTTTTGCACAAAAAGCAGTTCTGTGTAGTTGTGTTGCTCTCATAAATTATATGCTTTTCTTCTTTCTGACTTTTAAATAGGACCTGAATAACTGAGTGCATACACCAATGCTATGATTCGTCTTAGTAATGAAAACACATGAGAGATGTATCGAATATTTTATGCAATAAACTCCTATACTATAGTATATTATGCTTTAGTTTTGGAGACTTTACACCAAATCTAATGGAATTCATAATATATGAAATCGAGTGATAAGGTTTTGCACACAATGTATAGGATATGGATTGCATGGCATTAATGATTTGCGATCACCAGATAATAAATGTTTGTGCTATGAATTATGTTTTGCAGTACGACACCAGTGCCGACTCGTTTGTTATAATAATGGAAAGCTTTCTATCTTTCGATCCACTGATGAAAATAAATTTGACGGCTGGGACCAGAACGCAGAGCACATACACTTCTTTACTATAATCATCAATCAAAAGTGGATCCAATCAAGACTTTGCCTTTAAATCTGTTGTCTTTCTGGAATTCCTACGACTGAGAAAACTTTAGGACAATATCGTCATATCTCAGGAGAACATCATTTCTCTCTTTTGATGCTTTCATTTGTTTTGATAACTTAACCATTCAATGATTTTAACCTTTGATACCATTTGATGGCTTCTAAGGCTTATCTGCATATCTGATGCATAAGAGCACTGGTATCTGTTTTTGATGTTTTCAAGACTTTTGAGCCAACAATACAATGGAATAGAATTCAATGAACATTTGTTAAGATGGCATTAATAACATGCACCGTATATGTGGCCACCTGTGCCTCAGTCCAAATATACCATTGAATATAAAGCCTTATTTTAGATAAACGATAGCAGAGATAATGGATGAGTAGTGGAGAACAATCTAAAGAACATCACTTCTGTTTCAATTTATTTCAAGAATTATTGCTATAATTTTTTTAAAAGCCTTCCGAATAAAAATTTTCTCTAATCTTATCATTAATTGGAGCATAAATTCTGTTGTTATGAAACACTGTTTTGAAATTTAATTTCTGAAAAGTGCAAAAATTGAAATAAATCGATAAATTAGAGCCTCTTCTGTAAATTTACAGTAAGTTTAACTCAATGTTTAATATTGTGATTCTGTTGTTTGACTTGGATTTAGATTCTTTGATATTTAATTGTGAAAATATATGAGAGTCTGACTGAAAATTATTATTAAGATTAAGATTAAACTGTTGTCGGACTTGATATTCAAGTTTTGGCCATTAATTCGATGACATAATTAAATTAGTTAAACTTTCTCCTCTTTTTTGTTTTATTCTGTGCAGCACCAGATTCTTTGAATAAATAAATTCTACAATTATTAAAGGCATGGATTGTAGAGGAGTGCAGTGAAACCACTGGAATGGCATTACTTAATGCATTAATTTGAAAGAGTGCTTCTCTTTAGTAATTTATTCGCTATCACACAACGCCTAGTCTTAGACGAGCGCTTGCTTTCAGCCATATTTCATGTGAACTTACTTTGCTTTCGGGATCCATTTGCGCCGGTCCTTCATTATCTCCACTTCCAGTGTGCAGTTTTGCGATCTTTCAAAACATAACTTTCAATCTCAACGGTCTTCACGTATACGACGCTCGAGAAGAACCCAATTCTGAATAAAAAATTCAAATGTACAAATTCAAGAGAAACAAAGTTAAAAATTCAAAAGCAATTGAGAAAAACATACCAAAAGATTCATAAGTTCTGAGAGTTGACACGAAAAAAAATTCGATTACTTGAGTGGAAAAGGCAGTGGCACTCTATTTGAGTCAATCTAATGGTTACATTCGGTGGAACAGAATCATCACATTGTGATCATAATCATCATCGTCTTGACTGCTGCGATGTCAACAGGTCCCTAATTTTGCTGACATTTTACTACAACTTTTGAGTGCAGTCATTGCCGTCAATGGACCTCAAAAGCAATGATCATTCGTTGCAAAACAAACTTAATTTTTATCTCTTTATGTATTTATTTCCTTTGCCGTCGAATAACATTTGTAAGGATTTTAATCTTCACACAATGCAAACAATTTTAAATAATTGTTTCTCATTGATCAATTTATTTTGACCATAACAAATTCTTAATCCAAACACACAAAATCAAGAATACAATCAAGAAATGCTTAAGATTAATTCAGTCTCTTTTTCTACAAATACTTAAAATAGAATAAATATTGAAATCTCATCCGTGAGACCCAACGATTATGAACGAAATCATTATAAAACTCGTAATTATAAATATAATGTAAACTCACCCAGTTTAAACTACACTAAACATAGGAAACATCGGTTATATCGGAATTTTTGGTTTCTCATCAAATTCATCAAAGTCAATTAATGAAATTGCCCTCAAATGATGTCACTATCAATAACTTTAATGATAAATGTATTCATTTTGTTGTATTCTTTGAATAATATATTTTAAAGTTGAGATTCACTCAAATGTGAAACAACAATAAAATATAGTCCCGAATGAACTCAAGAATTATTTGCCGATTATTTGAATGAATGATTGAATGCTATTATTCATCAAACGTTTTGAATGAGATATAAACATATTTTTCTAAATGAAAAATCTTTATTAGAATTGATTTATTTGAATAATATGACAGAAATGGATGAGCGGTGGAGCAAAGCAATAGCTGAAACACTGATAGTAAGCCGAATCCTTTATTGATAAGTTTAATGACAATAATGACAATATTAATGCGATAAATATTTCGAGAGGATATGGCTTTATATCTCAAGTGGTTTATATATAACGAATGTCACTTACGTTCGGCGATGGGTCCAAATAATTACGGTTCAAGTCTGGTGTCTGAGCCAACACTACATCGACAGTGAAGACGACATAAACAACAAGAATATGAAGGAAAGGTTTACGCCGTTTGCCGTTCGAACCGATATTACATTCATTTTGAGTGAAGATATAATTTGTCATTTTTAATGAATCCGAATCTATTTCTTGTCATTAATTATATTTTTTCTAACCATTAACTTGAAGTTATAGCATTTTAATTGCTTAAATGTGTTACTTGTTTCAAGATTTCCAAAGCACTCGTCTCTTGACTATCATATCATTAAACACTTGTCTAAAATGTGTCAAAATTTATGTATTTCTCTGAACAATATTATTAATTATAATTTGTTTTTCTAATAATTTAATGAATGCTTTCAACCGATAAAAATACAATCAATTCATTACCTGAACAACAATCGTCTCATTACATAAATTATTGTTTGCCCTTTCTTTACATAAACTCATCGTTAGGGGGGCTCTAATTGAAATGTCATAATCATTCGAAAGGGGTTAAAATAGAGGGATGGATGGATGGATGGAGAGAGAGAGAGAGAGAGAGAGAGAGAGAGAGAGATTGTTTGTTAAGTAATACAAAAATATTATTAAATTGTTATTCAATTTCGTGACACTCATTGACTTACAAACACATCACATCTCCGCCCATTAGATAACTATTAAATGTTTTAGAGGGAGAAAAAGTTTAAGCGATGAACTTTTTGTAAGTGAAGTAGTTATTATATAAACGACAAAACAATAGTCGAAATGATAGGAATGGTAGCACTTTTGGTTACCTTATCAAACATTAATATAGGGTCACAATTGTCAGATTCGCTGTTGGCGTCGGCATTAGACCAGATGTTAGGCAATAGGCCTTACATTAACATAAGAGCGCGCTTTCAAAGGTCTAAACTTTTCTTCGAACCAAAGCTATAGTACGGTATGAGATTGGGTTAGGACTGCACAGCATTCGACTATTCTTATATCAATGTTTCAGTTACTGCTCGCATGAAATTCATTTGAATGTATGAATGCATTATAATTATCATATTATACATAATAGCAATGATAGTAAAGTTAAAACAACAAAAACTTTGCTCACATAGTTTGACACTCACTTTTATAAACTGTAATTAATAAGACCAGTGATTACATCAATAAGAAATTATAACAATACCTCGATTAGCTTAATAATCGCATATCTCATACAATTACAGTATCGTTAATAGAGAAAACATTTTGAGAGTTGAGCACAATTTTAGTCAAATATTAGTCGATAACAACCACCAGTCCGTCAGTGTTTCGATATTTTTGATGATAAACAGACAAACTTTACTTTTTAAACAATTTTTGTGTTTTGTGTGAATACAGACTCTGATTGTACGGCAGATATCAAATAAGTTAAATATTTATAAATTTATTTATAATATAATGTATAATATGTGCACAAATGGACTGCACTGTCACTCGAGTAATCGTATACTACACCAAATCGATGGTTAGATTGTTTGTGGAAAACTTATTTGAACTCTCGGCTAAAGTACTGATGGTATTTATAGTGTGGGGTCAGTCAGCCATTCAGTCTTAGACTGTTTTAAAACTATTTTAAGCTAAACAATAATCAAAATAAGAAGAGAAGTGCTATCACTGTATCATATGTTCAGATATCGAAGAATTGAAAATACAATTGTGTGTTGACCTAAACCCTAGATATTGTAAAACGTTTTTTGGTGGTTGTATTGTAAAAGTTTAGTCCTAAACCTAAACCTTTTACAACCTTTAATTGCACGACCAATAAAACTATCCCTCACTCTAAGAGTTTTAAATAAAAAAAACAGTCGTATAGTTTGAAGGGATCGCAGTCACGGCTAATATATCGTATTTTACACAAAAGGACCACAAATAGTCACTGACAGACAGATAACTGTCCAGTTGTTGTTCACTTCAGTCTTTGTCTCAAAAGCAGTCAATGGTTATCGTCCTCTTCAGTCATGCGATTTACTTGAGATAATATCAAATATTTTGTACATAATTTCAATACTAATTTCATTCTTATTATTTCGTAATTATTATTATTTACATTAAGAATAAGTGATGTAACTCATCGATGAGTTCGACATTGAGGCTAAGCCTTAGACGGCACCCCTATGACCATTATCGTGATGTGGCGTGAGATCGCACGGCCCTCCGCCGGGTCCCATAGGCATTCCCTGTTCTATTTTGTTTTTATTTTCCTTTTTCCATTTCATTCTTCTGTTTTGGAACCAAATTTTGATCTGTCGTTCTGTGAGACACAATGCGTGAGCGATTTCAATACGTCTTCGACGGGTTAAGTATCGGTTAAAATGAAATTCTTTCTCCAACTCAAGTGTTTGGTATCGGGTATATGTCTGTCGACCTCTTTTGCGCTCTAAATTCATATATTGAACCAAATTTCAGATAATAATAATTTTTAGGTGAAAAAAGAAAGAATTTTAGTCTATTTAATCCTGGAATCAGAGATCACTTTCTTTTTTCTATGAAATAAGATTAAGTGATATAATTTTGATGCGAATAAGAGTTAATTTATTCATGGTGGTTTTATCTCATATAAACTCTTTATTTTTGTGAAGAAGGCTTAGTTGAGACACTTATAAGTTGACATAAATTGGGATCTCATCGCAATGGATATTATCGTGAAGTGAATATGAAATTCGCAAATAAATTACACAAAACTGAATGTACCTAAAAAACAATCCCTTCGTTTGACTCTATGTTCGGATTGCTCTTAGAATATTTGCCACTCACTTCCAGAGATACACTTTCACTTGGATTAGATTATTTTTATTAGATAGTTGACCCTAGCATTAGTTACATGTTCAAGAGATTCTGAATAATTTCAACAGATAAATGTATGGTATGTTTGATTTTGATCAGCATTTCAAAATCAAAATCATTCTCAAATATAACTTAATTAAAATTTTAGTTTCACTCGCGCTCTACACTAATATTGGTATATAGACTTTATTTATTAATTTAATTTCTGCTCTATTAAGAAGAATTGTTTCCAATGAGAAATTTGGCTCAAATGATAGTTTAAGTTATCAGGAAGTTCTCATATAACAAACGAACTTCCCCTTGGACATCCCCAACTGACTAAATGTGTGACTAAAATGATTATAATTTATAAATATCTGCACAAATAAGTTTCAATAAAAGTGTAAACAAGAAAAAAATCAAATGTTCTGTATTTAAAACTTTGTGCCTTGATCATATTTAGTTTGTTATTTTAGTATGTTAGACCTATGACACCTTGCACATCCCAGCATTTGATTTGAGTACATATAGTGTGCGTCCAATTCTCTTACAGACCATTTGGTTTTCAAAGAGAACTTCTTCTTTGATTGCATTCTCTATTCTATGACTTTTGGAGAGAAAAAGAGAAATAAAAACACATAAGAATTGAAAGAATGACTGGAATGAGACGAAAGCATTGAATACTATATTATATCCAACACTAACTCATTCTATATTCCAATACATTCTTCAGATTGGGTTTTAGTTATTCGAGAAGTCATACAATTCATATAAATTATTTGCCATCGTATCAGAGCCTAAGCGATCAATACCTGTGCTCTGGTTTACACAAATACTGACATAAATAGGCATTCCTCTTACATTTAGAGCTAATGATTCGTAAAATAAAAATCATAGCAATGTTTAGCTGAATTCAAAAATATATTATTATTAGTGAACAGTAAATGAATAAAATTCAACCAAAAAAGCGAATTATTTGGGAAAAAATTCAATTTGTTTGATCTATATTTGAGAATAACTTTTGTTGAGATCGTCTCTAACAAAGATTCCAAATGAAGACATAATAGTGGGACCAAAAGTAGGCAAACATTCATTAATCTTAAAAAAGAAAAGGGCAGTTTCTTATATAAGGCTTTAATTAAAGGGAATGCCTTTTCAATAGGACAAACACGTATATCCTTTATCTGAGCTGCAAGAGGCACACAAGTAATGTTAGTTTATCAATGTCTGAAACGGGATTAAGTCAGCACAGCCTGCAATGAAGCCAAGCGCTCAACTCATGAAACTATGCAATGAAATTGCCTCAAATCCCAAAGGAAATGAAAGAAAGTTTACTTTTTCTAATATTTCTCAGTTTCACTCACAACGCGATTCCCTTTTCTTAAATCACTTGTAGTGTTAGCACTGGTTCTACGGCTTCACTACAGAATCACTTTATTTTTCTCATTTAATTGGATCCACGAATAAAACGAAAGTAAAAAATAACATTTATTATGACTTTTTTCGTTTTCAAAAGAAAGTGAATTTAATAGAAATGAAAAGAAGAGAATCTGAAGAGAATTTGGACTATAATTTAAATTACTTTTTTCAACACAAATAAATTGTTTCATTTCGTCTGATTTCGAACTTCATTATAAACCGACTCAATTAATTCCTCAAATCAATTAAAATAAAAAAAAAGAAATACCGTTCAATGAAGTAATGGCAGACCCAAGATAGGAGCTCAAATATCCAATCAAATGGCTTTTAGTCTCAAATCCAGGGTTAAGAGAAAGTAAAATTGTCAAATCTCTATGCTAGATTCCTTCTTGGGTACCCTGAATTGAATTCAGATCGAGGCAAATTGAATGCTAATGAAGAGTAAATACTTTCGTAGGTCATAGAGTCATTACAGGCCTTACAAATAATTTTTGTTCCAAATGAAAATTCATTGAATTTAATTTTAAATTGATTATTCAATTTAAGCTAACGATTGAATGCAAACAAATGTAATTATATCTAAGCTATTTAGTTTTAAATACAGTTCATTATAATTGATTGTTATATCAATTTTATGGTCACTTTAATAATAACATTCATCAAATGAATGAGTTTTTAGATCTCCAAAAGAGATACCTTTGAGGGAAAGTCTAAAGGATCAGATAATATTTGAATCTCAAATAGTTTTTTTTCATTATAAAGTTACAACTTTAAAGGTTAAAATTCCACTTATTTCAGATTTTTCAAGAAAAGAATTTATAATTAAAATCTCTGATACTTCAATTGTGATCTAAAAATGAGTAAAATTCAATAATTTGTGAGTCAACTCACAAAACAAATGAATTTTAACAAATCTGATAATAAATTATGAAATTTAGAAGAAAATAGTTTTATGTCATCAAATATATAAAAAAATAAATGGAATCATTTGAAGTCTATCTCACCATTATATTGATTTTTTTGCTAATCCCAGCGATTATCTGCTAAAAGAAATGGTAGCGCGATCTGAATGAAATGATGGTAAAGGAATCATTGAGATGAGAGCCACTGCACACCAGCACTAACTCTCCACTGACGATTTATTTTTACTCTACGTTTCCCCAAGTTTTAAAAAATGTATTTAAATGCAAAAGTGATGCAAAAAAGGTTGGGTTTGAGAATTAATGCGATGCAGCGTTTTCAATCATTGCGCTATTGGTTTGCATATAAAGTAGGCCTCCAATGGCAAACACAGAGTCAAACCAGGGGTTCAACTAATGTGACCTTAAGGTGTTGCTAACCAGTTTTACTCTATGGCAACACTGTATTTACCAGAAATTTATTGATTTCATGTCACCGACAGTCGAAAGATAGCGCTCTCGACATACAAAATGCAGATTCAGTGTGAAGTCAATGCACAGAACTTTCATCATTACGACAACTGTTTCTATGGCTTTCAATATGTGTCTAATAAAAAAAACTCTGTTAAGGATATCTTCTAATGATTAGTCAGATATAAATGGAAATAAATGTTTCATTCATTTGAATTTTTTCATTTGACAGTTGAAGACAAGTTATCTTAAGTTAAAATTTTAGACACGAACTTAAACGATTCAGATGAATAAGTGATAAGTTGTTTCCAACTTCTATTTCAGTTAATTGATTGGAAAAAATTAAAGCATTTTATCAAAAAAATATATAATTCAAGTTCTGATCAATATTTCTATAACTCATTTCAAATTTCATATTTTCATTTATTGTTTTAATTGTAATTGACATAACTAATAAATATTAAAAATTAGGTCTGTTTATCATTTGCGAGATATTTTAGAATTGTTTGATTTTGTGCAAATAACTCAATGTAAGGTTTCTGCATACCCTGGGCAAATATAACCCTGATGTGTACTACTTTGGTTCAGTCATGAACTGGTTTTAATTACATTTAAATATATCAAAGGAAATTTAGACAAAAATAGGCACAGAAACGGAAAAGAAACTGGCAAATGCCAGGCTACCATTTTGCCACATCTCTATCTCCTGACATAGCTTTAAGGTGGCCGAGCTAGGCCAATCCTACAGTCATTTATGATCTAAAGTTTTTAGTAGACATTCGCGAATTTAAAAAATACTATTAAATATTTAAATAGATGTTTATCTTTAATTCTTTGAAAGTATTGAAAATTTGCGGAATTTTCTCACAACTATTTATTGTAGTTTTTGTTTCGATTCTAAATTAAACTTAATTTTGAAATAAAGAGAAATTTGCTGAAATCATACAAAAAAGTGCGACCGAAAGACAACTGGAAATTAATGGATTAAAGAAGTCTAGATTTTAGTCTTTTGAAGATTTACTTCGAAGTCATACATTATTTTTGTCTGAAAGCCTGAGTTTTGGCACATCTGCCAAATCACGAGACACTCAAACAGTGGCACAACCCGTGAGATGTGAACCGAACTTTAGAATCAGAATCAGATATTTTTGCCTATAAAGTGCTCAAAGGCTTCAGAGATAAAACTAGAAATTCGCTCATATCCTTAGATGAAAATAGCAAAAATAGCTTGCAAATTGGAATGCTTATTAAACTTTATAATTTTTTTTAACTAACTTTTTTGCCACTCATATCTCTGTTTTGCAAGACAAGGCGACAGAACTTGTTAAATATCAGTTTAAGCATACTAATTTCTTAAAGAAAGATATTTTTAAAGGAAAAATGTATTTATCAAGTCAGCGATTTTCCCTGGGTAACATTCTTCTGTCACAACTCAATAGTATTTAAATAAAATTTGAATTAATTTTTATAAACAGCAAAAATCCTGTTCTTCAGAGATATGACTCAGTTTTTTTTAGTGATTTAATTAACATATTTATAAGCCTTACAGGTCAACAAATAAGATAAACGGGCACTTTTGAAACCTAATAAAATTTTTAATAATTATTAGATTTGAATAATT